>JBBPMM010000557.1:0-18704 GCA_038090335.1 Solioccasus polychromus
GCGGACAATGGAGAAGCAAAGAGGGCGTGACGCGTTCGGGTCGGTGCAGGACGGGAGGATGGCCATTGTGCTATTGTTCCCAGTCGAGTCGCCGTCGATGGAAGTGTTTTGCGGGGTGTGTTCGCGTGTCGAAATAACTAGGCTGATCGATCGGTGATTCATGGATGTGCGGGGAATTCTTTTTCTTTTCTTTTCGTTTTCTCTGCAGGTGAGATCCGGATCGTACTCGCGATCACATATCGCTTCTATGATCGATTTCGATGTATTTCTCTCTCGCGCGCGGGACAGGACAATGCCAATGCCGAGCGCTAGGGCTGGGGATGCAAATTTTAGACACGCACACGCACACGAACGGCGTTTCATGCGACGCGTTTCGTACGCATCCGAGCGTTCCTTTACGACCCACGCGGACACAAGCCTGATCAAGTTGTGTGAGCGCATGTACACGTTTTGGGAGGACAATGGAGAAGCACGTAGGGTAGCTGAGACGGGCGTTCTCGTTTCGGAACATCATTCGCACGGTTGGTTGATCGCCGGGCGACGGGTGCAGATTTGGACGCGTATGGGCGGCGTTTTGGCACTTGTGGAGGAATGAAGTTGAGATTCATCAGTGTGATGCGGACTTGCTGCGGTTGGTTGCATTTTGATGGACCGTCTGACTCGACAAAGTCGAATCATTTTATCCCCGAGCGCGATTGACATATTTGCCTTGTCAGCCAATCCGTAAATGGACCGCCGACTCGGCCCGAGCTGACTCGGAATGCTGTGCGGCGACGACATTTGGAGAAAGCTACCCCCAGAATGCAATGTCATCCGCTCCGAACCAGAACAATGCAAACAAAAGGATAAAATACGTCGTATATCTTCGACATTTGCCAGCCTGCACCTGATCCTTATGCACCCTTGACCCTCTGCGGAGCGTTCACCCAGTTACTTTGCAATGTTTTTGATCGTGGTCGTTATCTTATTCTTGTGAAGGAACGAGCGCTGGCTGGAAGGTGCTTCCTATCTACTCGGCTCAGTGTTCACCCATTCATTCAAAGGTCAGACGGGCATTTGTGTGGAATAAATTCTCGGACGATGATCACCTTTTTTTTCACAGAACTGTTTGCCGAGCCGACCAAGTGGGACATACTCGTCGCTCCCTTCCTTTGCTGTGTGGCGAAATGCCTTGATCGGAACCCCGGAATGCCGTTCCGCTGATCCGTCTTTCACTGGTCGCCGCGAATACTGCTCGATCAAAGAAACATACGTACGCGACTTTCGATGTCAGCACATACACGATTTCGACCGGATTCTATCTTTACTGCGCGTTTATGTGTCGCTGCCTAGCGAGATGGTTAATGCTGATTCCATATTTTGTGTTCCTAAGGATAGGAGATCAAGTGTTGTTTGTTGATATTAGGTTCCAAAGTCCCTGTCTTCCATTTTTGTCCCTTCCCATAATTTTAATGAATGGTCGACGACACGTTAACTAAGTTCTTCTCGTTTCTATGTTAACTCGATTAATGTCAACAACCCTCTGAATACAGACGCTCTGTATGACACCGTCAAGGGGAAAGCGATGGTCCTCGGAGACGTATGACTCACGTCAGTGACCCGCACTCAACGTTCGAGGTGATGTCAGGTTCAAGTTGCGTTATTCAGATGCATGTTTCAATAGTGACTATATCAACGTGGTCTGAAACCTAGCCCGTTTGCAAATGCTCGACATGATTATAGGAGCATGAGGCGATGCGAGGGGCTGACATGGTCCATATACCAATTCCCTGCACATATAAGGCCAGCCTCTCCCACTTTCGTACTCAATTCCTTCTTTTCTTCCATCCCGCATCTGCTCTGTCAAGTTCTCTGTGATCATCTCCCTGCTATCCTTTTATTTTACCGATATCTACCTAGGACCTTCTACTCACCAGCCGCCATGCTCATTGAAACCTTGAACGACATCTCCGATGCCTCTTTACCTTTCAACTTCGTCTCCAGCTGCGATGGTAACTAGAAGAGCCTGACAAGGCTGACGTCGGCCTGATGCAATTGACGGCCAAATCCTCTGTTGTTCCAGATGATTACCACGCTCGTCGTTCATTCCACGTCATCGCATCCGGCGTTCTCTCTCCCAAGGACATCAACACAGCCGAGTGGGCTCGGGCCGGGAAATGAGGGGCACTCGGGCGGCAAGCTAGCGCGCGCTCGACCGAATATCATTTCTGGAGGATTGCACGCCATCAAGAGATTTCCCAGCGCACGAAGACAGAGTCCTTCAGGAGGACGATTTAGGGACTCACCACCGATGTTGCCGACGACAAGATATGAAACCCTGTCCAATTTGTTCAGATCACCGGAGTCAATGCTGACATCGCACTCGAGGTTGCTCAGCCACAATCTGAAATTGATGGTGATCGGATGGCACACAAGACAAGTAGCCGTACCTCACATCCTTTAAGCTTCAAGTGCATGCAGTTCTCGATGATATACCAGTCCGCTCGTATCACTGGAGCCCCCACACCCTTCTCATGATTGCTCACCTGTGATCCGAACATGGTGTCGATCCCGCGACTGATGACTTGACGGCAGCGTTTTTTGAGACCAGCTCGACCGTCGATTTGGCTGCGAAGAACGTTTCCAAGACACCGATTCCTAAGACAGGGGACGCGGTAGTGGTTCGAGGTAATATTAAATCTTTGCTACCATTCACGACTAGCCTGCTGTCTACGTAGAAACTGTGTTGTCTTCCTACCATTGCGCTATTAAGCTCAGTGCGCATGTCAGATCACAATAGGTTTACCATTTAGTGGTTATTCATTTCCCCCCTCCCCCGTCATAGTAAGTATATGTCTTCCACTTTGCCCGTCTCAAACTGACATGGGACATCTTAATCAAGTTGGAGAAACGACTGTCGATGGATTTTACCAAAGAACCCTGTTCTGTTGGTCTCAGGACCCCGCTCAGCCGGGTGCGAGTACGGTGCCTCGCGGGAGGCAATACCACGAAAGAGCCTGACGACGGTACAGTCTACTCTGCCGGACAGACGCTGAACACTAGCGACGAACCTCCTGGAGCGGGTACGAGGGCCCAGCCTGGTTTTGGAGTCGGCGGTGGCACCATGCAAGACGCCGCATATTGCCGCTCTTGCGAAGCATGACATCGCTGTAGGGAACGCAATTTCGACGGTACGCATGTTTGATTGCTCTATCTTAGGTGATCGCTCTTTGGACTCACAAAAGTCAAGATGTCTGTTCGTTTACCTGGGGGTCTGGTGCTCATATGAATCAGCCGAAAACCATTCAAATCGCACCTCCCACTCCTCCTTTGAAATCTCCTGCTGAGCAGCGTCGGGCACTTTCTTCTATCCTCTGTCTGATGAGTGGTGGCTCCAAGCCTAGTCGAGATGGAAAACGCCCCGCGCCATCACTATTTATCGACACTGGATGCCTGATGACGTGTTGCGCGAGGTCAAGCCAACCTGTCGACGCTACCCGGTCTTAATTGCACTCGTGGAATTCAGTTTCACGCACGCATCAGCGTCACTGGTCGCTCTCAATGTTTACGCCGGATCTCGGTGGCGCTCGTGTAGACTTCTTAGCTTCTCGGATTCTAACACTCCCCAAGTTCTCTCCTTCATGACTGCCGCCATGGTGCACTGACTATCGTAAGTGCGAGATCATATTGCGTACTCATGTGCATTTACATATCTCCCAGACCTCGGTCTCCGTGGAGAGTGAGCCAAGTTCTGCTTCGCAGGTACATCCTGACCGATGCCGGGTAGACATAGTTCTCGCATCTGGTGTGACACGTTACATTGCAATCATGGTGTGGGTTGTTGAATTCATTCGAGAAGACACCGGTAATCGAAGGTAGTGGCTGCTGGAGCCCTCGAGTACGCTGCACTCTGGAAGGCGTCGGTGGCATCCAAGACGGGAACCAAAACGCGACATCGGCGTTTGCTACAGAATTCTTCGAAGGTGAAAACGACAGGTCGAGCGTACCCGATGTCCGTTGATTGCAAGTCATTCACGAGACTTCGTTTTTCATACATATCGACTCACTAAAGGCGAGTCAACAAGCAAGCATTCCAAAGTTACACGAGTAACGTGTGGCAAAGGTAGGTAAGTGGACATTGCGATCCAAGTATTCAGGATTCTAGCCCAGGATTCGGTTGTCCCAATCATAAAACCAAATGAAATAACAAGCGTGAGGGACAACGGGTGGGGCTCCCTAGAAGAGAGATTCAAGAAAGCGCCGAGCTTTCCATGTCAAGAGCCTGGCATCCGAGTTACTTCGTGAAACAACTTGGCACCAGAGTTTTCTGCAAGTAGCACATATTCATAGACGGTGAAACCAATCTGCCAGGCTACATAGATGGGATATAAGGGTCGTGTGGTTTAGAACGAGAACGAAAACGACGACGCTGCAAATACATGTGATCATACTAAATAAAAACTTCAATCCGTGCTAGGGGAGAAAGGAGCAAGACGTGACGTACCGCCATGCCACCGCAGAACATGGAAACTCGGTCATTCAAGACGTACTGTTTCCAGGTGGTATACCCAGCCGCCGATGCCTCTCGTCGCGCTCCCGCATCTTGTCCGTAATCTGTTGAAGGAACGTCGTCGTCGCAGGGCCGTCCGCCTCTGTACCAGGGTCCGAAACCTCAGTCAATTTCTTCATCGTGAGAAGCACCTTTTGGCGCGTCTCATGTGAGTTTTTTTGTTGGGTGACAAGAGTGCGAATGTCTTGGATGTCTGCATCGGTCATGGGGATCATCGTCGGGGGACGGCGTATCATTTTTTTTTGTACTTTGGTGATGGTGGTATCCTTAGCAAACTGCTTCACTTTGTTTGTTTCACGTACTCGGGCGCCCACGATCGACAAATTGGGATCCTTATTCCCCCACGATGCACGTCAGCGCCTGGCCACCTCCCACTTGTACACTACCTTCGTGGACCTAGGCCAGGCGCGACCAAATGTCCACTGATACGATACCACCCATTTACGTCGCTGGTGAGTCGCAGGTTAGATCACAGACTCTATTCAACTATTGTACTCTTCTAGCCGTTACCGTGTCCGCCGCATCGCCCAGGAAACCCAAACATCATCTCAAGTACAGCGATATCGAAGTCGGTTCCCAACAGCAGAGGCTTGTTCTCGATGGCGATGGATCCTTGCGCCAGCAATTCTCCTCTCCATTGTACGTCGCTCTTCTTCAAGCCAGCTTTTAGCGCCCGTTCTCATTCTATTCCGTGAAGTGGACTCACGCCAACATGTCAAATCACACTCTGTCCCAAGAAATCGCGTCTTTTACCTGCTCAGAGTCCCCTCCGCATCGATACGCGACGGCTCCTTGCGAGTGCTACGGGTCATCAGCCACGAGGTAAGTAATGCTTGGCTGATTTTCCGATAGGTTGATAAAACGCATGAACAGAGCTGTCAGTTACCCACGACGATGTTAGAGTCACGTTCGTTTGTCAAGCTCAGTCAGGTACAGAAGAGTTGTGTCCTACGACACAGGCCATTCTCGAAAATTGTCCTCGGTGGGTCCCAGAGTCATTTATCCATCCGACCGACATCTCCAACAAGGTTCCGTATCTTGGTAATAGGCAAGGTGAGTCTATTTCGTGTCCAGTACGCTCAGTGCTTATCCCTCCAGTAGATGGGTGTTGGAAAATCGAGCTTGATCAACATCGCCTTTGGGATCAACAAGGCAGTTGAGTTCCCGAACGTTTCGTTCGCGCGATCTCCCTCACGCATTTCCATAGCATACGTCCGATCTTCAACGTGGACAAGCAGACATCGAAAACGAACTCACGTCGTCGGTCAATCCCCGGTTTGTTCTCCATGATTCTCGTGGTTTTGAGCCGGGGGATGGGGATAACTATGAGATCGTCAAGAAGTTTATCCGAAGCAGGCAAAGGTTACCCCTCGAAGATCGACTTCACGCAGTTTGGTGAGACGTTTACTTTCTACGTCTCGTACATGTCTTGAAATATTTGTCGAGGTTTTGTATTGAGGCACCCCGAGCGGGAGGACGCCTCCTCGAGGCGGCTGCAGAGGATTTCTTCAGGTCAAAACGTAACACTCTGGGAACCAGTGGGTGCCTTGCTATAAATTTTCTCTTCTTTCTAATCAAGGTTGTTGCCGTAGTACCAATCGTCGTGGTGTTCACAAAGTTTGACGGAGTTGTAAATCATACGATGATGGAACTCATGGATTCTAATCGAGGCCAACTGGCTGAAGGGGATATCATGAAGCAAACCCGTTCGAATGCAGATTCCACTGTGCGTGGATACCATAATTCAATCGCACAATTTGCTGGGGGACCTGTTCCTTATGTGGCTGTCTCAAGTGAGCACATTGGCAGCGTGTTCATGTTCATAACTCAATAACGTTGCGCAGCAAAGAAAGGTTACGAAGATACGCTTTCCGACCTAATTCAATCAACTTACAATCTAGTGGGGGGAAACGACGTGCCTGATGCTCACGTCACATCGATGGTCACCATGATGGCACAGAGAGTCGATCCACACCTTAAAATCAGGGGGTCGATTGCGTAAGTCCCCACTTTCGCGTCAAGATTTGACATAGTCTCACATTCATGCAGTGTTGGAAGGCAACGTTCGATCACTTTCTCAGAGTTATAGCAAACTCCGACCTTCAGTTACAGGATATTGGAAAGCATTGAGGTCTAGCCCAGCCTTTGCTGGACATACCATCCAAGATTGCCTTTCTGTGATTCATGCAGATATAATTGCTGTTTGGAACTTTTATGATCCGAGTCGTGTCTGTCGATTATTTCGCCAAGTCTGTCATGCATGTTTCTGACTACTTAACGTAGTACCTACAGTGCGACAAGTTCAAGGAACTCGTCATCGGCTTGGTTCATAGCATGCAAGTCCGTTCCGTACCTAATCCCAACAGAGTACTGTGAGTGCCATTTTACGGGGCGGAGTAGCGTAACACTCATGCTCACATTCGTTAGCGCCCTGAGCGGTGGTTCATTGGTAGCTGTCGTTTCTGGATTCTTGGGCGCGTTGGCCAATCCGGCGGCTCCGATCGTTTTACCCATCGTCGCAGGTCTCGCGGCGGCCGTGTGGATCTACGATGTCTATCGAAACGCGTGCGCCTTCTTCTCCGCCTCCCTCGCGACCTATTCTAAAGAGTGCTGCGTTCCAGGAAAATCATCCAACAGAGGTTCATTGCGTTCATTGTCGATTTGACGCACATTATGGAGACTCTCTTTGTCCTCACGGGCGGCGACCACAAACGTCTGACCCGTCGTATCATCAAGCTCGCTTACAATACGTACTCGGAGTCGGACATGATGGCCCAAGTGCACACACACATTGAAGGGTATCGCGATTTGGACGGACAGGATGCTGCGCTGGACATGATCGAGACGTTGATCAAGCCCAAGCGGAATGGGAGTTCGGATTTGAAGAGTTATTATGCCGAGGTGGGAAAGTTGGATTTGAGTGCGCTGGATCTGGATCGGGACGAGAGTTGGTAAGACTTTGTTCGTTTGAGTACAATCTACCTTGTGTGTATGTCGGAACGGGTGTAACCAGGAGTATGGATGCCTCACGCTTAGGACGTGTATCGTTTCCATGCAGATCGACTGAGCTCGTAACTCTTTGCAATTACCACTGCCACCTATCGTTTACTATCGATACCCTGATCCATGTCGTTGAAAAAACAACTCGTCGTGTTTGACTTTGACTGGCAAGTATCTTGCTTCGAGTTTCCTTTGCTCACGAGAATGATCCGCTGATTTTTGCCAGGTCCATGGCAGATCAGGATTCTGACTGCTGGCTCTTTGAAGTCCTCGCGCCCGATATTCGCAGGAAAATAAATGGACTCTTGGAAGAGCCTGGGGCAACCGCGCAATGGACGGATGTTATGTGAGATCAAACCCCAGGCCCATCTATCTCATCCCTGTTCTCATGCCATTCTCAAAGTGCCGAATGTCTCTTTGAGTTGTCTCAAAAATACCCTCACATAAACCGGCATGATATCGAGCATGCCCAGCGCCAGATTCCCTTTGTGGGTCTATGTTTCTTCCCCGAATCCTGGCCGTCGTCATTACTACCATCACATTCAGCACCCCGCAATGAAGCGTGGCATTAAACTTCTCAAAGACCCCACGAGTCTTAATACCACTCTTTTCATTCTCTCCAATGCAAATACGTTCTTTATCAATACCATACTCGAGGTATGTATATGTTAATTACTATCAATTTTGCCATCTTTATCTTCCGATCGAGCACCAAGGCATCAGGGACTGCTTTGACGCCATCACAACCAACCCAGCCGACTTTGATGCTTCCGATGACCCAAATCGACTCGTCCTTCGTCGGCGCGTCGGTCCCAATGACCCACCTCACAACTGTCAAGTTGGTTGTGAAGACAACATGTGCAAGGGTGCGCCCTCTTGCCAGCCGTCTCTCCGTTTTTCGTACACTTCATGACTACCGTTCTCATCGCATCACGCAGGCCAAGAACTGACCTGCTACATCGACACTCATCGTCAGTCCAACAACACCGAATTCGACCGCATCATCTATGTTGGTGACGGCGCCAACGATTTTTGCGCCGTCTTGCGTTTGCGGAGGTGTGTATCGCTCACGACACGTCCGGACGAGACTCTTTCACCCTCATGTGTCGTGTAGTCAAGACGTCGTTCTGTGCCGACGTTTCCGCAGCCTTGAACGCAAGATTGCCGAGGAACGTGCTAAAGGCGACGGATCCCGCCTTCGATGTATGGTCGAGTATTGGTCTGGCGCCTGGGAGGTCGAGGAAAAGTTCAAGTTGTATGCCCGGCCGACGCCTTTGAGCAAAGTGTGATGTATCCAAGGGGACGCACGATTTCACCATGTCAAAGGCATCACGGTGAAAGGTTGTTTGTACCGACCCAAGCCATTTGCCCGACGCAACCATAAACATGTAATTGACCACAACCAGTGACTCATTTGCTCTGCACCCAAGTCCGTTGAGTCTGTGATCTTTAATCAGGTAGTGAGGGAATCCGGTACACAGGACACGTGAAGAAGAGAAGTTGAAGGAGTACAAATAAAACATCAGATACCTTTACGAGCCGGAACACGTACACACAGATTCCTGGGCTAGCAAAGGAACGCCGAACTCTGCTCGTGTTGGTCGGGTGAGCAACACGTACTGTGCCCTGTCGTTTATCTGGCGTCCGTTGTCCTCACTGTTGCCCGTCCGACACCACCGCGGCAGCGAGCATTGTCTCCTGCAATGAAAATCCTTGGGTTGCAAATATAGCTATGTTGCCTGCGAGACTCTGTATTTGTTCACCAGAGATTTTAGATACGAAACCACGGACTTGTGTTCGTCGATCGTCAATCATCCGCTGACATGACGATTTGTGTAGCCGTCGTTGTGTGCGAGTTAGACTTGTTAGATCGAAAAGCCGGCCCTTACTTATCAGGAGACCTGTCACTCAAGAGCGCTGCATCCCGCCCCTCTCCAAGATCGCATTGGTTTATTTTGCTTCTATCTCGAGCCCGTTCACTCCGTCATCTCCGAGTCTCCCCGCCATCAGATTAGCTTCCAGGCTCACTGTCTGCACCCCAGCCTGTCGCGTCCCTTCACTGCCGTCGACCTCCGTTCCGCCCGCGCCATCAGTTGCGTATCGTCATACCTAACCCCATCGCACATACAAGCGTCCAGCGCTCCGGGTACGTCGGACTTCAATGTCGAGGCCATAGTGCATCGCTCCGCGCACTTGCAACGCAATGGATGATACGGGGTGCTGCAGTATCCCAGTGTTTATCCGCTCTGTGATGAGTCAACCGGCGACTAGTCCCCTTGCTCTTGCGCGCATTACGAGGCCCGGCCACTACTTGTAGTGGCGAACATCGCCTGCTACAATGAAAATACTCATCTATATTTGTTCGGATACGAAAACCACGGACTTGTGTTCATCCACTGACATGACGATTTCTGTATTTGCCACTGTGTGCGAGTTTGGGGCTACGAGGAAGGCGTGTCGCGTGTGTTCATGCTCAAAGTGCACTCTGACTTGTCCCGTGAAGAGGATTCGGCATTTCCCGCTTTTTGTTTACAAAGGTGAGCGATAACATCAGTTTTGTATCGATGACGGGCCTTGTGGGGTTTGAGAATCGAATATTTAGTAACGAAATGAGCTCTCCTCGTGGCAGGTAAAAGTGCTCAATCATCAACATGCAGTCTTGCTAGGGCCTAGGGTCTGTGCGCACATATCTTGCATACTTAGGCCCCACGGGCGCTCATATACTGCCATTGCCACTGTGACCATTCCCATTCGGGCATCACTGTCATGCCCACCTCTAGCATCCGTGTTACGGGTAGGCGATTGCAGTCGGTATTATTAACTGTGTCTTACTCTTCCCTCACCAAGCCGTCGCTGTGACGCCCACTTCGGGTGAAAACCTCGGCTACAACGAGGTTCAAATCAACAATCGACCACGTATAACATGCAGTGCCGATGGGTCGTTATACCAACAATTTTATCCCCCGATGTGCGTTGGGCTCTCCCTCTCCCATTTCGGCGCCTAAAGCGTGGTTCCATGTAGCGAACTCATGCGAGATTGCCAAATAACACTCTATGGCGAGAGACAGCGGAAATTTGGCCCTCAGAAAACCCTACATATCAGTACTCAGGGCCTCTTCACGAGTGCCGGAGAACATCGAACACAGGGTAATACCCTATTATTTTCAATCCTCACTCGAATGTCCGGCTTCTGATAAATCCATGAGCAGACTTGTCCATTGTCCAAGATAATGTTCACATCACATTTAGTTGCGAGGCTCAGCCAAACTCGAGTTCTGCGACACACAATCCTCCTAGGCGGGTTCAGAATGTATTCCGACCCCTTCGGTCCAGCTGATATCTCAGCAGTGTGGAGGGTAACCCGAGTACTGAACCTTTGGTTCCCACGACACAGACCATCCTCGAGCAATGTCCTTGAAGGGTGTGGATATACGTTTCGACTTTGATCACCTGACTGGTTATAGGTCATCATCAGGTGTCCATGGATCTGACAAAATTGAAGGCCATTCAAGAATGGCAACTGCCACAATCTGTTAAAGCAGTCTGATCTTTCTTGGGCTTCTGCAATTTCTATTGAAAGTTCATTGCTAATTTTTCAACCATTGCCCAACCCCTCATTGACCTCACCAAGAAGTTGACCTCTTGGCAGTGGTCTGACCCCCAGGAAACTGCTTTTTGCACCCTTCAATGGATCTTCATGTCCACCCCTGTTCTCTGTCTTCCCAATATTACTTCTCCATTCTTCCTTATGACAGATGCTTCCCTTGTTGCCACTGGCAGTGTCCTTATGCAGAAGGATGCTAATGGAGATCTCCATCCCTGTGCTTACTTGTCCAAAACCCTATCTCCCGCTGAATGGAACTATAACATCTATGATTGAGAGTTACTTGCCATCATCCATGCTCTTTATGAGTGGCATCATTACCTACAAGGAACCTCTCTCCCTGTCACTGTCCTTACCAATCACAAGAACCTGTCCTATTTCTGAGAACCACAGAGACTCTCTTGTCGCCAAGCTCACTAGTTATTATTCCTCCAGGACTTTGACCTTCACTTCATCCACCAACCTGGCTCCCTTATGGGACCTACTGATGCACTTTCATGACAAGACTATTATGGTTTTATCCTGACCCCTATCTTTTTCAATTCTTTTCGTGTTCCTTACTTTTCTGACTGTTGTTTCTATTTTCTCCGTCTTCTGATTCTTCCCATTTAACCTTGTAGTACTGGAGCTAAGGGTTTCCCATTATAGTTTACATTTTCCGGAACATTCTAGATAGTTCCCTTTTTCTCTCCTGGTCTGTGCATTGTTTCTCCATTTATAAATTGGTAGACTTTTACCCATGTACCTTAGCTAGTTCTACACAATCCAAGCCTAGTAACCAGCAAGCCGCTCAAAGGGAGCGAGACTGTCACCATTCCTGTCCTTCAAGCTACTATGCTTAGAAGCTTCGTTGCACATAGAGGTGTGACCTACCAGTTGATTATCTTCCTCGCTACTGTCCAACAGGAAGTCCTTTGGGGATGCATTGATACCCTCTATTGGGAGACAACCGTCTTAGTCGTAATCATCTTAGGATTACCCTGGTGACACATTAGTATCTTCCATTGCATCTACTTGATAAGTCACTAGCTGAGTTACTAGCCTCAGCATAACAGAGACCATGTTGACATGGCTGACGATAATCAGGCCATTACACTACTTCCTGACAATGTTTTTGTACGAGCCATTGATCTTGCCCTCTCGGACAAAATCGCCCACTTGTCTGCCTCTGACCTGTTGGTTCTTGATGCCATTACCAAATCTTTTGAGGATTCCCCCCTTTTTCCTTGCTCTGCCATCCATGATTGGACCTTCGGCGATGGGAAATTATATTTCCACAACCGCCTCTATATCCCGGAATCTCTCTGCCACAATGTCATCTCCTCTGTTCACTCCTCCTTCACCAGTGGGCACAGCAGTATTTTTCACACCCACACCTTGGTCGCACGCGACTTTTGGTGGCTGGGCCTATCCACCTTCATCCATTGCTTCATTTCTGGTTGTGCCGTCTGCCAGCAGAACAAGGTGAACACTCACCCGATGGTACCCCCTTTATCTCCTATTCCCTCTGCTGCTTCCCATCCCTTTGAACAAATCTCTGTTGACCTCATCACAGACCTCCCTTCTGTTCACGGCTTTGATTCTATTTTGGTCATGGTCGACCACGGCCTTATGAAGAGGGTAATTTTCTCCTCTTGTTCCAAAACTATAGACACTGAAGGAGTAGCCCAACTCTTTCTTGAGAAAGTTTCCCTTGTTTCGGTGTAGAGGTTGGTGCACCTCTATGTGTATATCCTTTCATTTTCTATATTTCCAACACTTTTATTCTTTTATTTGTTTCGTTCCCTTATGTCTAACGATAGTCCAGAGTGTCCGTTCACCCAGTCTACTACAGACCGGTCAGACTACCCCTTATCCTACCTTTTATTATTCAATTACTCTTTTCATAAGTCCTTTCTATTACTTAGACATTTAGGACCTTAGCTCTGACGTCGCCTTTGGTGTTTGGGCCTTGTGTCATTTTTATTATGTCATTAGGTACTTCTTCCATATGATACTTAGAAGTCCGGGTATACCCGGACTATAAAATTTTGTATTCATCATTTGAAATGTGGTTGGTCGTCCAGCAATTTATTGGCCATGAAAACGCTTCGATCACACACTACCGTTTGCTCACTTACCGTCACTGTTGGGAAACCGTCTCCCTCACCATTTATACCATCTACCGCACCGTTTTCTGGACTGTACCGCCAGTCTTCATGCCTCATCACACTCTATGACGCCCAGACTACTACCTACAACAGTCCAGAATACGACCAGACTGCTTTGTACATGCCCTACTTCGTTCTAGGACTAACCCTACTCCAATAGAGTCCCTCTGGGGCGAACATATTCACTCCCCAACTACCCTCAGACTATCCCCAGGTGGCCAGGACTAGCAGTCCATTCAACCACCTTTCAGTCTATTCAACTGGAGCCCACCGCGAGGGACTCTAACCAGGGTTCCAGATGAAGTCTTTGACCGATCCGCTGAAAAGACCTGAAAGGTGGTTGAGTGGACTGTTAGTCCTGGCCACCTGGAAGTAGTCTGAGGGTGATGGGGGAGCGATATGTTTGCCCCAGAGGGACTCTAGAGCAAAGGGTTAGTCCTAGAACGAAGGTTGGGCACGAACGAGTATAGTCCAGACGCAGTCCGGACGGTCATAAACGGTAGTCTGGTCGGTGTAAGTCATTAAAATATGTTAAGACTGGCGGTTCAGTCGAGAGAAATGGTGCGGTAGACGGTGAAAACGGTGAGGGAGTGGTATCCCAATGGTAACGGTGACGGTGGTGAGCAAATGGTAGCTGGCTGCTTTCATTTCAAATGATGAGTACAAAATTTATAGTCCAGGCATACTCAGACTTCTACGTAGGTATGGAGAGACGCATGGTCTATGTACCTGATAACATAAAAGGAATGGGTCAAGGCCGGGAATATGAAATACCGACCCTGACAGGCGGTGACGGAAAATCCTGACTCAGTCCCAAGTAGCCCGAATGTCTAAGGTGATGTCGGAGCTATGAACCGAAAGGTCTAGTGAAAATAGGGGAAACTTACAAAAAGGGTAACCACGTAAGAATATAGCAAAGACTAGTCTGTTCGGTGTACGCACTAGTCTGACTGGTCTGTCATGGACTGTGTAGACCGACGAACCGGACTATTGTGAAACAGAAGTAAGTAAAGTAAACAAATGATGAAAACATAGGAAACATAAGGTTATACACGTAGAGGTGTATCAACCTCTACATCCGCAGGGGGCTTTGCTTCTGACCGTCCCCGGTCGGATCTTCATAACAGTATGAACGCGTGCATGTTGAACATCGTAAATGGCAGGGTGCAGGGTTTGCTTAATGGTCTTCGATCTTCTTCAACCAAGTCCATCTATATTCACTTCACCATGTTCCAAAAGAAGAATCTAATCTCCAGCCAACACGTTCCGGTCTATGGTCAATGCTATTGGAGCGTCCGTTTGACCAAGACAATACTGGATGACTGCGAAGGACTGGAGGAGGATAATAAGACGGTGGTACGGTGGTTTGGGGCAGCAATGGTGAACGAAATGAATGGTATGGAGAGGGCAAAGACGGTCTAGTAATGGAGCCCGAGAACGAGGTTGCAACGAAGGCGAGTGGATACGAAGAAGGATTGCGCAGGCTGGACAGCACGGTTCGAGGAGACTGAGGTATAATGCATGGGGACGATGATCGAGGCGGTAGATCTGACAGTGGAGTAGAAATAGCAGTGTGTTTGAATGGAAAATCGTTGAAACGTAAAACGTTAAAGAAAATGGAAACGAGAAGCGAAAAGAAATTGAGAAAAGGACTTAAAAAAAGGTTGGAGTGTAAGACCAGCTGGACTATACCGGTCTGGTGATGCGGGGTACCACCCGACTTGTTTTTTTCGGTCAACTTTCGTGTCTATTCCTACCAATAGTCCCGTGGGGAAAGGTCTTCGGTGCGAGGTACCACTCGACTTGACTTCTTCCATCGTCCTCTCTTCATCTATACCTAGCGGACTTCCCTGGACTATGGTGGACTGTTTCGTGGGGCGGTCTATTTTATACATCTATAAGGGGCGCCATGTCCTTGTGCGTTCGAAGCCTGAAAATATCTATACGAGAGGTCGATTTTATGTGGGACATGTTAGAAAAGAAAAGAAAAGGAGAGAGACAGAGAGACAGAAATATACGATAATTGAGACAGATGGCAAGGCGAGAGAGAAAGTCTGTAGAGTATTTTTAGTGGTTTTGTTTCGTTATTTTTCGGTGTGGGGAAACTGATCACCGGTTGAAACCTGGGGTGAAACAGAGAGAGAAGAAATCTACGTATGGGCGGTGGGACTAAGGGTAGACCGGCGTGGTCAGTCGTCCGGACTATAGTCTGATGACTCTTCTTTGTCTGGGGGTTTGTCGACGTCTTCATTGGTAATCTTTTCTAAGTCTTCTTCATCAAGACCTGTGAGCTCAGTGACTGGAATGGGGGAACAAAAACGGGGATAGTAAGGGATAAGGCTAAAGGCAGCATATTGAAGTCGAGAAGGTGCACTGTCCAACTCGGCCAGGACATAGGATCCTCCAGTAGTCCAGCAAAGGACCACCATTGGACCGAGGTACCTAGGCTTCGTTTTTCGGTTGAGCTCCTTTTTTATGCATGTATTCCGGACTAATACAAGACTTCCAGGACGGAAATTGAAGTCCTTGATGCAATTCTTGAATGAAGCCTCGAAATGCTTCACTGACTCGAATCGTGCCTTGCGGACTCGTTCACCAATTGAGTCTAAGTCTTCTTGGCGCTTCTGGAGTTGGTGTGCTCTCCAAGCTATAAGTCCAGACGGTGATAGTGGTTCTTCATTGGGGAGGGGAACAAGGTAAGTAGCTTCAGCGATATCAAAGGGGAAAAGTGGCTCGACGCCATGAACCATAAAATATGGTGATAGACTGGTAGACCGAAGTATAGTGACACACTTGGCCCAAAAGACTGAGTGAGCAGCAAGGTGCCAGCAAGACTCCCCCCACTGGGAGGTTTTGATGATGGCCTCCTGGACATCGAAATGGCGTCGTTCGACTATGCCATTTGCCTGGGAGTCATAGGGGGAGATGCAGATGGTCGGTATCTTCACCGGTGGAAAGTATCGTTCGTCTAGTCGGCCTCGCTCGGCTGGAACCCAAGCGAAGGCTTTTTCGTGGTTAAGTACAATCCACCAGACTAATTTGACTTCTTCTGGCCAAAGCCATTTCGCGGGGTCGAGATCTAAAGAGTCAGCGTGTTCTTGTGTAAAACGTAGTCCAGGAACGAAGTCCGGGGGATGAATGGGTAGAGGTAATAGACCGGCGAGGGGGTCGTCGGGAAGCCGACGCAGCACACAGTATTCCTCCTTGAGAGGGGCCACAACTGGTCAAACTTTCTTAGCTACAGGCTTGTAAGCCCAAAAATGAGTTTGGTGATCGTATGAAAAGCAAGAATCGAAGGCAGAAATATGAGATGAGGTAAGAGATGACTGGGTGGAAGAAAGATACATATACGAAGAAGCTTGGGAAATAAATCGGTAGTCTGGGACGTAAGACCAAGGTGAACATGAAGAATGGTGAGAAGACCGGTTATGGAGGGTCGAAGAGGAACTGTTAATGGTATCTCCCAGACCTGATGGTGGATCATTGATATCTAAAATATCCATCTCAATGATGGATTGGTGATTAGTGCATGGTAAGTTTTGTCGGCACCGTGGACATCCTTCAGTCCACGGTCTGGTTGGTAGTTTATACTCTTTTCCGGAGTTCGGGTCGCGAAGGGTAATATTCTGAAAACCATCTGGGAAGTTGTCAGTAGTCGTGCTCATTAAGCAATGGAAGGGTCGGCTGAGTAGTAGATCGAAGTTGGCATGGGGGATGACCTGGACTTGTACACAGACTTCCCCAGCGCCAAAGTCTAACCAGAGGTTTTCTATGACGCCGATGGTCGATTCTGTGGTTGTGTTCGCGTTGGACATAGTCATTACATGGTCAGACCAGACTGGTAAATGAAGGGTCTCCCATACCCGCTTGGGCATGGCGATGATTTCTGAACCCAAGTCCAGTACTCCGGTGATCGTGATAGGGGTGCCTAAGACCTTGGCTTCGAGGGATCTAAGAGGAACGCTGTGGTGAGCAACAATTAGTCCGTTGTCACTTCGGATTACACTATCGTTGAATCGGCGAGAGATAGCTCCAGGGTCTCGGCCTGAGAGCTCGTTGATATGGACTGCATTTGCTGCGAGAGGGATGCGCTTTGAGGTTGCTAAGTCTCGAAATTGCTTTCGGACTTCTGGAGCTACAGATATAAGTTCTTTGAATGGGACCGGTACGGTCATTTCGAGTACTTGGTCTAGAATCTTCTTGGGTGCCGCTTCGTCCTCCAATGGGAAGGAGTAATGAAACTGTCCAGTGGGGGCTGGTGCAGCAGGGTATATTGTGTTGGTACGTGGTTTAGGGATAGAGGATGACAAAGGGATGAATGGTGTCGGTGTGGGCTTGGCTGGAGTGACAGGGACGATGGGAGTGGCAGGTCTAACAGGGGCGGCTGGAGTGACAGGAGCAGCCAGTCTTGTCAGGGCCGATGGTGTAGACTGAGCTGCTGCGATTTCTGGCGTCTCGATGTCTTCTTCGATGGTGGGAGTTTGAGAGACTGGGCATGTGGGGCGGTGAGATGGGACTTCTACTCCATTGAATCGAACTCGCTTTCCCTTGTCCTTCACTTGGTCTGCCTGAAAATTAGCCCAAGCGCAAGATAGGTAGCTTCTGAAGTCCGGGTCTTCAAGGTCCGGACTATCTTCTTCGTCGTCGTCACAAGATGTGGCTGCAGGGGTCATGAAAATGGATGGGTCGATGTCTACAATGGCGTCAATTTCGGGTGAATGCAATGAAATGATACCAGCTGTGACAGCTGAAGCAGCAGGGGTGGACTGCACTGGTAGCCGGTCTATGCACTCCCATAGGCAACGAGTACCGGGAACACGTGGGATACGCTTCCCGTCAGGGAGGTATATATGACTGTCAGTACCCCGAGAAGCTTTGCTGGTCTGCAGGTACGTGTCGACATGGGGGCAACTATTCATAAAATGAGCGGGATCACCACAGAAGGCGCATTCCTTTGGTCTCGTAGACCATTGGAGGTTTACCTGCTCCTGCTTGATGGCAGGAGCGCCACTGGATGAAGGGACTTGTGGTACTTGGGGTGTCAGTACTGGTGCTGCCCAGGCCAGGTAATACAGTTGGGCAGTCTGCTGTTGACTGGCCGTGGGTAGTGGTTGTAGTGCTGATCCGGTGAGAAGAAAATGGGTGGCGTCGATGGTGTCAGCTATGGGGTAAGGGTCAGATGGATGGTGCGTAATTTTTGTTATTAGAAGTCGTTGCCGGACTTGGTTACCCAAGTCCGTCGGTAGTCCAGCGAGGAAGAGGGCGTCACAGTCAAGCTGGGAGAGTTTCTTGTTGATGATTAAGAACTTTGAGACCTTCTGGAACTTGTGCTGGTACTCTCCCAGGTCTTCAAGGGTGCGCATGGGCTTGGCCTGATACTCCTGGACAAGGTACTGGATGT
>JBBPMM010000558.1:0-18698 GCA_038090335.1 Solioccasus polychromus
CTGTAGCCAAGAGTAAGCTCTTCCATTCATACAGCCAAGGTTTAGGACAAGATTTAGGTGTTATTGTGTTTTGGTGCATTTAGTGCAAAATGACCAAACATTGGGACAGTTTTTTGAGCCACTGTATATGACGAGAACTCTATAGTTCTCACTACTCTTAATAAGATGAGTAAAGGAAGAGGAAAAGCCTTTTCTGAAGGATGGTTTTATCACCTCAAAGACCCAAATGTTAAAGCCAAAGACAAAACTTTTCAAGCCCTCACCACTGACTTCTCAAAAACCTTCTTTCCTTTCAATGTTGCCAGTAAAGCCCATCTAACTATGAGAACTCTTACTCAAAACATCCAAGACAAGGATGGGCTTGCCAAATACATGGCTGATTTCTCCCTTGCAGCAGCCCAATCCAAGATCACAGATGAAGATGCTCTAATTGAGTACTTTGGAAAAGGATTAGATGAGACAATTGTCACTAATATCCTGTCCATGTCTAATGTCCCCAGTATCCTATATACATGAATGGATGGAACAGGCAAGCAAGTTCAATGCCCAACAAGAATGCATCCAAGATATGAAGAAGGATCTTGGATGGAGGGACACTGCTGGGAAGAAGGATCCCAAAGCTATGGAAGTCAACACAGTAAGACTCTCTCTGGTCGACAAAGCATGCCACATCCAGGAAGGATGGTACTTCATTGCCACCAGAAAGGATGCATAGCAAGAAACCATCCTAAAGAAAAAAGAAGGAGAACAGAACCCCTCCTTGTCCCCAAAGGAACCCTACCTGAGCTGCCACTACTAATATCAAATCCACTCCTTCTTTGAAACCAATCCCTCCTCCTTCTGACTTAGAAAAATACCTCAAAGTCCTTGAAGGACAAAAAGTTGATCCTAAGGAGATGATCAGGGTCCTCAAGACCTGTTTTGAAGAGGAAGATGTTACGATTTTCCTTCCATCCCATTCCCCTCCATCTCATCCCATTCTGTTCCTTTCCATCTCCATTCTTCTCCATTATGCCTGGTAGTACCGGAGCTACTATTTCCTTCTTTGTCAACTTGCTCCAGAACATTTTAGATAGTTTCCTTTTCTCCCCTTGGTCTGTGCACAACTTACATACTATAAATACTTGTCCTTTTGTATTAGTACATCAGCTAGTTCTACACAATCCAAGCCTAGTAACCAGCAAGCCACCTATGGGTGAGATCCACAATTCCCTTCTACTGAGTCTATGTCTTGGTGGTAACACTCTTCACTGACCACTACCACATCCAAGTCGACTTCCTACAGAGAGGAGTCAACATCTTTGTCATCATCTTAGTCACTGTATGGCCAGGACTTCATCATTGATTAGGATATCAATTCTATTTCAGGAGTTACTAGCTGAGTTACTAGCCTCAGTGTAACAAAAGAACTAGCTCTTCTCACTGTCTCTTTATCCAAAGGGACAACACCCTCCTACCATCATTACTCCCCCTAGAGGACCCCCATACCCCTCCACCTATCACCAGAAGCAGAAACCCCTTAACTCTTACTTCATTGCTGCCTCTACCTCTTCTGTCCCTCTTGAACAAACCATGTCCCTACCAGAGCTATGTTCAGAAGAAGCACCCATCAAAGTGGAAGAGGAACCCACTATCACTATCCCTGTTTCCCAAGATTGGGAACAAGAGCTAGACAACAATCAAGATAGAGCCTTGGTGTCAAGACTAGCACAGGAACAACTTGATGAAGAAGAGATCAGGAGAAGAGTAGAAGCTTCTTGAGAACAGAGACAAGTTCTAGAAGAGAAAGAAGCCTGCTGAGTAGCTGAATACCTCAACAGATGAAGGAAGATGGCTAAAGCTCAAGAACTCAAAGCCAGCCTCCCAGACAACTTCTCAGGAGAGTCTGAGGACATGGTCTGAGGGATGCTTGCTATGTGAGCCTACTTCAAGATGAATGAGGATCTCTATGATGATAGAGCCAAAATCTTAATGTTGCTCAACAAGATGAGCAAGGGAAGGGGGAAGGTCTTCTCAGAAGGTTGGTTCTACCACCTTGAAGACCCACTCATCAAAGCCAAGGACAAAACCTTCGACGTCCTTGTTGCCAACTTCTCCAAAACCTTCTTCCCATTTGACACTGCTAGCAAGGCTAGAAGAACCTTGTGTAACCTCACCCAGAACACCAGAGACAGGAATGGGTTTGCCAAATATGTAGTGGACTTCTCCCTTGCTGCTGCCCAAGCTCACCTCACAGACAAGGAAGCCCTCATCAAATACTTCGGTAGGGGCCTGGATGAGAAGATTGTCACCAATATCCTCTCCATGGGCACCATCCCCACCACACTCCATGGGTGGATGGAACAGGCTAGCAGGTTCAACACTCAACAAGAGCATATTAAGGATATGAAGAAAGGACTGGGGGGATGGCAGGACTTCTCCCAAAAGAAAGACCCTAATGCCATGGAGGTTGATGCTGTTTGCCTCTCTCCAGTCAAAAAAGCATGTCACATCAAAGAAGGATGATGCTTCATTTGTCACAAGAAAGGGTGTGTAGCAAGGAACCAACCTAGAGATGAGAAGAAAGATGGAACTTCTCCTTAGCCTTGCCCCCAAAACTTCACTCAAGCTGCCACCACCATCATCAAGGAACCCCCCACTAAACCAACTCCAGCTATGGACCTCAATTGCTACCTCAAGGTACTCAAAGGACAAAATGTGGATCATAAAGAATTGATTCGAGTTCTCAAAGCCTGCTTTGAAGAAGAAGAGGAGCCTGAAGAGAAGAAAGTGGTAAGAGTAGGTCTTGACCAGAAACTGGATTTTTGAGGTGGAGGAAAGTATCAGTGTCTTCTCCTCCAGAACATTCCATGCCTGTAATTTGTACTAATAGGAAAGAAAAATCTATTTGAATTCCCATTTCTCTTTCTCATGGAATGAAAACTGCTGAAATCAAGGCCTTGCTCGACTCTGGAGCAATGGAAAACTTCATCGATCCCATAACTGTGGCTAAATATCAATTCCCTACTTGATGATTATGCCTCCCCATAAAGGCTTCCAATGTGGACAGGACAGAAAACAAAGGAGGGTTTATCTGGAAGGAAACTTCTCACATCCTGAAAATAGGAGAGAAAGAGGAAGTCTTCCAATTCCTGGTCCTCAACTGTGGGGAAGACCAGGCAATACTAGGGATCCCTTGGTTCTCCAGGGTCAATCCCACCATCAATTGGCAACTCAAGAAATTCTTATTTCGGACACTCCAGAAAACTGAAATGCAGAGGGTGAGGCATTGGAACAACTATACCTCATCAAGTCTCTCCAAAAGATGACCATTGCTACCAAAGTTGCCACTGCTGCCCCAAAGAAAGAAAAGGTCCTTCCTCCAGAATATCAAGAATATTTGTCTGTATTTGAGGAGAAAACTCATGACCTCCTCCCCCCATCCAGACCTTTTGACCATGGAATAGAATTGGATGACACCTTTATCCCACGTGTCGCCAAGGTCTACCCATTAAACCCAAAAGAGATGCAAACTTGTAAAGAATTTGTTGATGAGCATCTGAGGACAAGAAGGATCGTCATGTTGAAGTCACCACAAGCATCCCTGTTCTTCTTTGTTGCCAAAAAGGATGGGTTGCTTCGACCATGCCAGGATTACTGATACCTCAACTCCCATATGATCAAAAATGCTTATCCACCTCCCCACATCTCTGATCTTCTCGACAAGCTAAAGGACTCTACCATCTTCACCAAGTTTGACATTTGATGGGGATACAACAACATCCTCATCAAACCTGAAGATTGATGAAAGGCAGTGTTCATCACTCCATTCAGACTGTTTGAACCAACAGTGATGTTCTTTGGTTTGTGCAACTCTCCTGCGACATTCCAAGCATTCATGAATGACACCTTCCACAATCTCATCTCTGAGGGATGGATTGTCATCTACATGGATGACATTCTCATCCATTCCTCAGACCCCAATAAACATCGAGAGCAAACCAAATGAGTCCTCCAATGACTAAGAGATCTTCAACTCTCTTTGAAAATCTCTAAATGTTCATTTGATGTCCTGGAGGTGGAGTACCTAGGCATGATTGTGGGAAATCACAAGGCCACCATGGACCCCACCAAAATGAAAGCTATTGAAGAGTGGAACCCACCCACGACTGTTAAGGGAGTCCAGTCATTCTTAGGTTTCTGCAACTTTTACTGAAAATTTATTGCAAACTTTTCTATCATTGCTCAACCCCTCATTGAACTCACCAAGAAGTTGGTTTCATGGCAATGGGGAGACCCACAGGAGAATGCATTCCATACTCTTCAACAAATCTTCATGTCTACCCCCATCCTCTG
Source organism: Solioccasus polychromus (assembly GCA_038090335.1). Taxonomy (NCBI): domain Eukaryota; kingdom Fungi; phylum Basidiomycota; class Agaricomycetes; order Boletales; family Boletaceae; genus Solioccasus; species Solioccasus polychromus. The sequence continues at coordinate 4,336 of JBBPMM010000558.1, forward strand.
CCTACCTGACACCACTTCCCCATTTTTCTTAATGACCAATGCCTCCCTCACTGCGACTGGGGGTGTCCTTATGCAGAAAGATGCCAATGGGGATCTTCATCCATGCGCATACCTCTCCTACACACTCTCTCCAGCAGAGCGAAATTGTTATGCTGAGGCTAGTAACTCAGCTAGTAACCTATCAAATAGACGTGGTGAAAGATACTGATGCATCTCCAAGGTAATCCCAAGATGATTACAACCAAGATGGTCGTCTCCCAATAAAGGGTATCAACTCGTCCATATGGGAAGATGTCCTGTTGAACGGTGGTGATAAAGAGTAGGACCTGATATATCACACCTTGATGTGTGATGAAACCTCTGAGGATGGTGGCCTGGAGGACTGGAATGGTGACGATCTCACTCCTAGTGAGCGGCTTGCTGGTTACTAGGCTTGAATTGTGTAGAACTAGCTGAAGTACATGGGTCAAGAAGACTACCAACTTATAAGTGGAAGAACAGTGCACAGACCAAGAGAGAAAGAGGAAACTATCTAGAATGTTCTGGAGAATGATAACTATAAGAGGTAACCCTTAGCTCCAGTGCTATGAGGTAAAGTGGGAGAACTCGGAGAAGCTTGGCGATGAGATAGCTTTTGTGGTTCTCTGAAATAAGAGAGATTTTTATGATCTGTGAGGACAGTGATGGGGTGTGAAGTCCCTTGGAGGTAGTGACACCATTCGTAAAGAGCATGGATGACAGCGAGTAGTTCACGATCATATATGTCATAATTGTGCTTGGCGGGGGATAGAGTTTTTGACAAATACACACAGGGATGAAGATCTCCATTGGCATCTTTCTGCATAAGGACCCCACCAGTGGCTATTAGCGAAGTGTCAGTCATCAGGAAGGAAGGGGAGGTGGTATCGGGAAGGCGAAGGACAGGAGTGGACATGAAGATCTGTTGAAGGGTGCGAAAAGCAGACTCATGAGGAGTGGACCAGTCCCAAGCAGTCGATTTTTTGGTGAGATCGATCAAGGGTTGTGCAATAGTAGAGAAGTTCGCAATGAATTTGCGGTAGAAGTTACAAAACCCAAGAAATGATCGAACAGCTTTTACCAAGGTGGGCGGTTGCCATTCTTGGATGGCTTTTAACTTGGTGGGATCCATGGATGCTTGATGATGTCCTACAACCATTCCTAAGTATTCAACCTCAGCGACATTGAATGAGCATTTAGAGATCTTTAAAGAGAGATGAAGATCCTTGAGTTGTTGGAGTACTTGCTTTGTCCACTCAGTATGTTGGATAGGATCCAAAGAATGGATGAGAATATCATCCATATAAATGACTACCCATCCTTCTGAGATGAGATCCCAAAAGCCATCATTCATGAATGCTTGGAAAGTGGTGGGAGAGTTGCATAACCCAAAAAACATCACTGTTGGTTCAAAAAGACCGAAGGGAGTGATGAACGCTGCTTTCCATCGATCTTCTGGCTTGATGAGGACATTGTTATAACCCCATCATATGTCAAACTTGGTGAAAATTGTAGAATCTTTGAGTTTGTCCAGAAGATCAGATATAAGGGGGAGAGGGTACGTGTTTTTGACCATGTGTGAGTTGAGATAACGATAATCCTGACACGGTCTCAAAGACCCATCTTTCTTCGGCATGAAGAAGAAAGGAGACGCCTGGGGAGACTTGGATGGGACAATCCATCTGGTTTGAAGGTGTTCATCGACGAACTCCTTACACATCTCCATCTCTTTAGGGTTAAGGGGGTAGACTTTGGCGATCTTAGGAACAAAAGCATCGTCCAAATCTATTCCGTGATCGAAAGATCAAGAGGGAGGTAGGAGGTCATGAGTCTTTTCTTCGAATACAGAAGCATACTCCTTGTATTCTGGAGGTAGAACTTTCTCTTTCTTGCGAGCAGCGATTGCAGCTTCTGTGGCGATAGTGACTCTTTGCAATGATTCCACCAAATATCATTGTTCTAAAGCTTCCCCCTCAGCATTATGGTTTTCTGGAAGAGCTGGAATAGTCACAACCCTATTCATCCAGTCAATCTTCAGATTGACTTTCGAGAACCAAGGGATTCCCAAAATGGCGCGATCGTCTCCACAATTGAGTATAAGGAAACAAATGACTTCTTCTCGTCCTGCCAAGTTTACAGCCAAGAGAGCTTCCTTTCGGATAAACCCCCCTTTGTTGGTGGACCCATCGGCATTGGATGCCTTTATAGGAGAAGGGAGTCGGCGAGTAGGAAAGTGATACCTGGCGATAGTGCTAGGATCAATGAAGTTTTCTGTGGCACCTGAGTCGAGAAGGGCTTGGATTTCAGCGGTTTTTGTTCCATGGGAAAGAGAGATGGGAACTTGAATAGATTTCTCTTTCTTACTGGTACAAATGATAGGAGCGGAACGTTCAGGAGAAAAAGACGCTGATGCTTTCCTCCATTCTAAAAACCCTGAAGTCTTTCATCAACAGTCATTTTAGAAACCCTTTCCCCATCTTCCTCGAAACATGCCTGTAAAACTCGTATGAGTTCCTTGTGATCTACCTTTCGTCCCTCAAGGACTTTTAGGTAACGATCTAGATCAGATGGTGGGGATGGTTCTGGTGCTTTAGGGGGTTCAGGGGTGGAGATTATGGCAGCCTTGGTCTGGTTTTGGAATGGATTATTAGACTGTGCTGGAGTCGACCCCTCCGTTTTCTTATCATCCTGAGGGTGGTTGCAAGTGGTACAGCCCTTCTTGTGGCAGATGAAGCACCTTCCTTTGCGAATATGCTGGGCTTTCTCAACAGGGGAGAGTCGAATGGCATTGACTTCCATGGTGTTGGGGTCCCTTCTGTCATTAGTGAAGTTCCTCCATCCTAAGCCCTTACACATATCCTTAATGCATTCCTGCTGCGCATTAAACTTGCTGGCCTGATCCATCCATCCTTGAAGCGTGGTGGGGACCATGGCCATAGAGAGGATATTGGTGGTGATCTTTTCATCCAATCCTCTTTCAAAGTACTTGATAAGGGCTTCTTCATCAGAAAGCCCAGTCTGGGCGGCAGCAAGAGAGAAGTCTGCAACATATTTAGCAAAACCATCCTTATCCTTGGTATTCTGGGTAAGGTTGTGGATGGTCCATCGAGCCTTACTAGCAGTGTCATAAAGGAAAAAGGTCTTGGAAAAGTCGGTGGCCATAATATTGAAAGTTCGATGGTCATTGGGAATGTTAGGGCTTTCCAGTCTGTAGAACCAACCTTCGGAAAAGACCTTCCCTCTTCCTTTACTCATCTTATTGAGCATAGTAAGCATCATTGCTTTATTGTCATAAAGGTCACCATTCATCTTGAAGTATGCTTTCATGGTGAGCATCCAGTGTACCACATCCTCTGATTCCCTGGAGAAGTTGTCCAGGAGCCTGGCCTTGAGTTCCATGGCTTTGGCCATTTCTTCTCTTCGTTGTTTGAGATATTCAGCGGTCCTCTGAGCTTCTTCTTCTGCTAGGACATGTCTCTGTTCTCAAGAAGCTTCTACTCTTCTCCTAACTGTTTCGTTGTCATGTCCTTCCATGGACAATCTCTGGGCAAGGTTAGTGTCTTGTTTGTCATCGAGTTCCTGCTCCCAATCAACTTCCTGTTGTGGGTCTTGCTTGACGTCAATGGGAGTTTCTTTGTGAGACAGGTCTGGGAGTGACATGGTTCACTTGAGTGGGATGGAAGAAGATGTGGAGGCAAAGGGGATAGAGTAAGGGTTAAGGGGTCTCTTCTTCTTCTGGTAGGGCGTAGGGTATGTGGGGCTGCAGGGAGGAGTAATGGTGGATGGGGGTTCCATCCGCTAAGTAGAGGACGGTGAGAAGAGCTAGTTCTTTTGTTACGCTGAGGCTAGTAACTCAGCTAGTAACCTATCAAATATATGTGGTGAAAGATACTGATGCGTCTCCGAGGTAATCCCAAGATGATTACAACCAAGACGGTCATCTCCCAATAAAGGGTATCGACTCATCTGTATGGGAAGATGTCCTGTTGAACAGTGGCAATAAAGAGTAGGACCTGATATATCACACCTCAATGTGTGATGAAACCTCTGAGGATGGTGGCCTGGAGGACTGGAATGGTGATGATCTCGCTCCTAGTGAGTGGCTTGCTGGTTACTAGGCTTGAATTGTGTAGAACTAGCTGAAGTACATGGGTCAAGAAGACTACTGACTTATGTATAAGTGGAAGAACAGCACACAGACCAAGAGAGAAAGAGGAAACTATCAAGAATGTTCCAGAGAATGATAACTATAAGAGGTAACCCTTAGCTCTGGTGCTATGAGGTAAAGCGGGAGAACTCAGAGAATGGAAAGTATAGGAACGGGGACAATAGGAACAACTATCGGGAAATATAGGGTATATGGAAAGAGTAGGAGGAAAATAGGAGTTGAGATAAAACTGTAACAGAAATTATGACATCTGTTACGCTGAGGCTAGTAACTCAGCTAGTAACTGATGAAGTAGACTCGATGGAAGATGCTAATACATCTCCTGGGTAATCCTAGGATGATTACAACAAGGACGGTTGTCTCCCAGTAAAGGGTATCAATGTGTCCATACGGGATGTCCTGTTGAATGGTAGCAATGAAGAGCAGGACTTGATAAGTCATGCCTCAATGTGTGACGAAACCTCTCAGAATGGCGGCCTGGAGGACTGGTATGGTGGTGGCGGTCTCACTCCTGGAGCGGCTTGCTGGCTACTAGGCTTGGATTGCATAGAGCTAGCAAAGGTACATGGATAGGAAGTCTTCCTATTTATAGGTAGAAGAATGGTGCACAGACCAAGAGAGAAAGAGGAAACTATCTAGAATGTTCTGGAGAATGAAGACTATATAGGCAACCTTTAGCTCCGGTGCTATGAGGTAAAATGGAAGAATTTGGAAGCGGAGAGAATAGGAGTGAGACTTTGGAGAAAGCAGAGAAATAATGGAAGGAAATAGGAATGATATGGGAAAAGATGGAACAGAATAGGAATAGAAGTAAAACTGTAACATTACCCCCCTTCTTGCATTCAGCTCACTGAGCTGAATTGTTTTCTCCTCCAGAAGAGCTATACTCCTCTATAATCCAAGCCACAGTGGGAGGGTTTGTCATGGGCATGACAACCCCGACGTTACTCCACCTTTATTCCAACACATTACTCCGCCTTTATACCTTTTCGTTGTTAAGTTTACTCCGCTTTACATTTACTCCGCTCCGACCTAGCGTTACATTCTAGTTCTTACACGTTTCATCTTGACACCTTCTACCCTCAGTTTCATCTTGACATCTTCGTCCCTGTGTCAATCCTGACACTCTCCATTCCTGTTTCACTTTGACACTTTACTCCTGTTTCATGAGTCAGTTACCAAACACTCGTTGTTACTGTTTCAGCCTCCTCCTGTATAAATACTGTAGTTTGCTGAGGACTTCTCCTCAGTTCGAATATCAACTAAGTTCCCCGCTATTCTCTCCTGCTTCCCTCAAGTCTTAGCTCGGACTCTTCCCCGACTAAGCGTCTGACCTCTCGATACCCTCGTCCTCCAAAATATAGGGCACGAGTGCGTAAGGGCACAGCTCTCCGCCCGAGTAGCTGAAGCCAAGCCCGTCCGACCCACCTCCAACCAAAAGTCCGCCTACTACGTCTCCCTCCGACGTCGGAGCTAGAGCAGAATAGCGTCGGACCGACGCTTGACAGGGTTAGTGACAATCATAGGACAATAAGACACCTTGTGTCCACTAACGCCACATCTGTCACATGGGAGACCTCAACAAACGCTCTTTTGATGTCTGGGGGCCCATAGAAAGCATTTCGGGCAATGATATCGGTGACACTCTTGATACCAATGTCCCCATTGCTGACATTTAAAACACTGTCCCTGTTGGTCAGGTAACGAGTCGACATCGATAGGACAAGTTGAAGTTCCTATCAAAGGAGTAGGGGACAATGGGGGGAGAGGAGGAGGAGTGGATGGGCAGGATGCTAAGTGTTCCAGAAGAGGATTCATCCACTCTGGTTGCAGGGTCCAGGAAGGTCTAGCCAGCTCAGGTACAGGGAGAGCAGGAATATCGTCATAAGATGAGAGACATGGTTGAGTAGGGATGGAGTAGGGGGTAGGTCGGCATCGAGGACAACGATGAGGTCTGTGGGCAGGAGCAGGAGAAGAGGGCATAGATAGAGGGCTAGGTGAGGAGGGAGAAGAGAGGAGGAAGCGGGGCTCTATTCTGTTTGTAATGGTTAGGGGAAATCCCTGATAGCAAGTCTCCTCAGTGGGAGTGAGACTATCGAGGAGGGATTGCAGTGTAGGGATGGTGGAAGATGGAATACAGTTCATGAAGAACCAGAAACCCTCGGCATGCATGAGATCAAGGAGGTGGTCCAGCGTCTGCTGGGTGGAATGGTCGATGGCTCACATGAAAATAGAGCCAGCACCGGAGCAGGATTGTTGGAACAGGAGATCAGTAGTGTAAATCTGATGGTACAAGCATACCATCGTCTGCAACAAGGTCGCCTGGCTCCAGAGGGGATTGTGTTCTACACATAAGAGGGGTCAAGGATCAGCAAGGACAGTGCCAAAGAGAATACAGCAATACAAAACTGGGAGACATTCAGCATAGATGACAGGAGATAACATAGTGAAGAGTAAAAGTGATGGATGAATGGAGGTATAAAGAGGTGGAGCAGAGCTTTAAAGATGTCATTGAGTTTTATACTCTTTGAGTACCTCGGAAGCATTCCCAAGATTAGATTCAGGTTCCCACATATTTTCAGAGGAGGAGTATCCTTTCCACTTCACAAGACATTGCTGCCATCCTTGTGTTCCTCGGTGATTAAGGATATCTTCGACTTCCCATTCTTCTTTGCCCTCTATCTCCTCCGGTGGTGGTTTTAAGAAATTGGGTCCATGTTCTGGGGTTTCCTGATAGGATGATAACAAGGAAGCATGGAAGACGTTGTGAATCTTCCAGGATGGGTGTAAGCAGAGTTCATAGGCAAGAGGAGACACAACCCTAGAAATCTCAAAGGGGCCCTCCCATTGAGGAAGGAGTTTCTTGGACATATGACGGAAGCAGAGGTTGCAGGCTTTGAGCCAGACCTTATCTCTGGCCTTCCAGGGTTTGAATTTCAAAAAGGTCTGTTCCTTCATGATCTGGGCAGAGTTTTCGTGAGCCACAAGAGCTTCTTTCTGTGCTTCCTCGAGGAGGGTAAGGCATTTTTCCAGAGCTGGGATAAACGTCTTTCCAAGAGGGGGGTATCCCCTGGGCTCATATCTGAACATCAGGGAAAACAGAGTCTTTTGGGTGGAAGAGTGGACATTAGAGTTGTGGGAGAACTCAGCTAGAGGTAGTAAATCCACCCATTTGTCTGGGTGACCTTCGGAAAATATTCTCAGATAGGTTTCTAGGGACTGGTTTGTTCATTCAGTCTTTCCATCAGTTTGAGGATGGTAGGCAGTAGAGAGTTGTAAGTCGTATCTGAGGAGTCGAGAGAGTTCTCGTGTGAAGGCAGACGTGAACTGAGGTCCTCTGTCAGAAATGATGGAGGAGTGGAGTCCGAATCTAGGGAAAACCCTTTCTAAAAAGAGTTGGGCTGTGCCCTCGGCATTGATAGCTTTGGAACAAGGAGAAAGAATCACCCCCTTCGTAAGACTGTGGTCGACCATGACCAAAATAGAGTCAAAACCACAAACCAGGGGAAGATCTGTGATAAGGTCGACAGAGATTTGTTTAAATGGTCGAGAAGTGGCGGAGGGGATGGGGGACAAGGGGGGGATGGTCGGGTGAGTATTCACCTTGTTCTGTTGGCAGATGGCACAGCCAGAGACAAAGCAATGGACAAAGGTGGAAAGACCAGGCAACCAGAAGTCACAAGCGACAAGAGTGTGAGTGTGGAAAATACTGCCATGACCACCTGCAAAAGAGGAATGGATGCAAGAGTCCACATCATGTCAGAGAGATTCCGGGACATAAAGGTGGTTACAGAAATAAAGTTTCCCATTGGAGAAGGACCAGTCTTGTGGGAAGGAACGGGGAAATAAGGGGGAATTCTCCATGGACTTCATGATAGCATCAAGGACAAGGGGGTCAGAGGAGGATGATTGGGTAATTTTCTTGGAAAGGGCAAGGTCAATGGCATGGACGAAGACATTGTCTGGGAGAAGAGTAACAGCTTGATTATTGTCAGCTGTGTCCACATGGTCACAACAGGAGAGTGCATCAGCCAGTCCCATTTGCAAACCGGGTTGATGGACAAAATGGAGATCAAAGTCTTGGAGGAAGAGGAGCCAATGAGCTTGGCGACGAGAAAGCTTCTGTGGTTTGCAGAAATAGGATAGATTCTTATGATCAGTGAGAACCATGACAGGGAGCAAGGTTCCTTGGAGATAGTGACACCATTCATAGAGAGCATGAATGATGGCAAGAAGTTCTCAGTCATAGATGTCGTAATTGCACTCAGCAGGAGATAGGGTTTTGGACAGGTAAGCGCAAGGATGGAGATCTCCATTAGCATCCTTCTGCATGAGGACACCCCCAGTGGCAACTAGAGAGGCATCAGTCATAAGGAAGAAAGGAGAAGTAGTGTCAGGGAGGCAAAGAACTGGGGTGGACATGAAGATCTGTTGAAGGGTCTGGAAAGCAGTTTCGTGGAGTCTGGACCACTCCCAAGCAGTCGTCTTCTTGGTGAGGTCAATGAGGGGTTGGGCAATGGTAGAGAAGTTAGCAATGAACTTCTGATAGAAATTGCAAAACCCAAGGAAGGACCGAACTGCTTTTACTGACGTAGGAGGTTGCCATTCTTGAATGGCCTTCAACTTTGTAGGGTCCATAGATGCCTGATGATGACCTATGACCATCCCTAGATATTCTACTTTGGTGACATCAAAAGAACACTTCAAGATCTTTGAAGAAAGATGGAGATCCTTGAGACATTGCAAGACACGTTTCGTTCGTTTGGTGTGTTTGACAGGATTAGAAGAATGAATGAGGATATCATCCATATAGATTACTACCCATCCTTCCAAGATGAGATTGCGGAAACTGTTGTTCATGAATGCTTGAAACGTAGCTGGTGAATTGCATAGCCCAAAGAACATCACCATTGGTTTGAAGAGACCAAACAGCGTTATAAAAGCTGCCTTCCATCGGTCCTTGGGTTTGATGAGGACATTATTATACCCCCATCATACATCAAACTTCATGAAAATAGTCGAGTCTTTCAGCTTGTCCAGAAGGTCAGAGATGAGAGGAAGAGGGTAAGCATTCTTGACTGTGTGCGAATTGAGGTATCAATAATCTTGGCAAGGATGTAGAGAACCATCCTTCTTTGGTACAAAGAAGAAAGGGGATGCCTGAGGGGATTTAGATGGTACAATTCGCCCCATTCTGAGATGTTCATCTACAAATTCCTTGCATGTCTCCAGCTCTTTAGGGTTAAGGGGATAGACTTTGGCAACTTTTGGGATGAAAGAGTCATCTAGATCTATTCCATGATCAAAAGATTGAGAAGGAGGAAGTAGATTGTGAGTTTTCTCTTTAAACACCGAGGTATACTCAATATATTCTGGGGGGAGGACTTTTTCTTTTTTAGGTGCGACAATGGCTGCCTTGGTGGCAATGGTGGTCTTTTTCAATGATTCCACCAGATATTGCTGTTCCAGAGCCTCTCCATTGGCATTATGACTTTTGGGTAGGGCAGGGATAGTAACGACCTGGTTCATCCAATTGATTGCAGGGTTTACCTTGGCAAACCAGGGGATTCCTAGGATTACTCGATCTTCCCCACAATTTAGCACGAGGAAATGGATGACCTCCTCTCGTCCGGCTAGGTTTACTGCCAAGAAGGCTTCTCTTCGGACGAACCCTCCCTTATTGGTGGAGCCATCAGCATTGGAAGCCCTGATAGGAACAGGGAGTTGTTTAGTGGGGAATTGGTATCTTGCGAGAGCAGTTGGGTCGATAAAATTCTCAGTTGCCCTGGAGTTGAGAAGTGCCTTGGTTTCAGCAGTTTTAGTTCCATGAAAGAGAGAGATGGGAACACAAATCAATTTCTCTTTCTTACTGGTACAAATGATAGGAGCGGAATGTTTGGGAGGAGAAGACACTGACACTTTCCTCCATTCTAAAAACCCTGAATCCTTTCTTCAAGGGACATTTTGGAAATCTTTTCCTCATCCCCTTCATAGCATGCTTGAAGAACTCGTATGACCTCCTTATGATCTATCTTTCATTCCCCAAGGACTTTCAAGTATTTGTCTAGATTGGAAGATGGGGGTGGTTCCATCGTCTTGGGAGGTTTGGGAGTAGAGATGACCGCAGCTCTGCTTTGGTTCCGGAAAGGATTATTGGAGCAAAGGGGAGTTGACCCTTCGGACTTCTTATCGTCACAAGGATGGTTACAAGTGGTGCAACCCTTCTTGTGACAGATAAAACATTGCCCCTCACGAATGTGGCGAGCCTTCTCAACAGGGGAGAGTCAGATGGCATCGACTTCTATGGCATTGGGATCCTTCCTATCATTAGAGAAGTTTCTCCATCCTAACCCTTTTCACATATCCTTGATGTGTTCCTGCTGTGCATTAAACTTGCTAGCCTGCTCCATCCACCCTTGGAGCATGGTGGGGACGGTAGACATAGAGAGGATATTGGTGGTGATCTTCTCATCTAACCCTCTCCCGAAGTATTCGATAAGGGCTTCTTTGTCCAAGAGCCCAGTCTGGGCAGCAGCAAGAGAAAAGTCTGTGTTATGCTGAGGCTAGTAACTCAGCTAGTAACTCAAGTGATAGAATCGATGGTAGATTCTAATCCTCCTGCGTGGAAGACCTAAGATAATCCAGACGACGGTGACGTTCTCCCAGGTGAAAGCATCTATCCTTCCCACGGGTATCTCCTGTGCGATGGTAGCAAAGAAGATATAAATCTGTTGACGTACCCCTCTCCAAGTGATTACGGAGGCTTCTAGAAGAGAGTACTGGATTACGGGAATGTTGGTGGTCTCGCTCGTCCTGAGCAGCTTGCTGGTTACTAGGCTTGGATTGCGTAGAACTAGCTAAGGTACATGGGTAGGAAAACTACCTATTTATATGTAGTAAGGTTGCACACAGACCTGGAAGGAAAAGGAAACTATCTAGAATGTTCCAGAGAATGATAACTGTAAGAGGCAACCTTTAGCTCCGGTGCTATGAGGTGAAACAGACGAAACCGGAAGTACAGGAAATATAGGAGTGTAGATCAGGAAAAGTAGGAAGTGAACGGGAAAGATAGGAAGAAAGAATAGGGGTATCCAAAACCGTAACATTACCCCCTTCATAGACTTCAGCTCACTGAGCTGAGTTATTCTCACCGCCAGAGGAGGAATTTTCTTCAATGATCCAGGTAGCCATAGGGGGATTAGTGGAAAGGTTAGGACAGTAAGTAACCTTATGTCCTCAAACGCCACACCCATCACATGGAAGTCCACGACAAAGGCTCTGTGAATGTCCAGGGGCCCATAAGTAGCATTTCGGACAATGATACTCATGACACTCTTGGTACCAATGACCCCACTGTTGACATTTGAAACACTGTCCAGACCGGACAGGAGTATCAAAGAGGGCATCAACATCGATAGGACGATCAGGGGCTCCTGGAGAAGGGGAACGCGGAGGAGTGGAAGGAGGGATGGGAAGATGGGTATTGTTGTCATAGATGGCAATTGGGATCGACCATTCTGGCTGGGGAGTCCAGGTCGGTCTGGATGGTTCCGGAATAGGAAGAGCAGGGGTATCGTCATAAGACGAGAGGCGGGGTTGGGATGGTACGACATAGGGAGTGTTACGGCGCCTAGGGCGACGATGGGGTCAGTGAGTAGGAACAGGAGAAGAATGAGTAGATGGAGGACTCGGTGAAGAGGGAGAGGAGAGTAGGAACCGGGGTTCTATCCCAGTAGTGAGAGTGAGAGGATACCCCTGATAACAAGTTTCCTCGAGAGGGGTGAGTCCTTCAACGAGGGATTGGAGAATGGGTATAGTAGAAGCTGGGATGCGGTTGATGAAAAACCAGAAGCCCTCTTGGTGCATTAGGTCCAAGAGATGGTCCAGCATCTGCTGGGTAGAGTGATCGATGGCACAAGTAAAGGCGGAATTGACCCCCGAGCGGGAGCGTTGGAGGAGGAGATCAGTGGTATAGATTTGATGGTACAGGTGTACCATCGTCTGCAGGGAGGTAGCCTGACTCCAAAGGGGGTCGTGTTCAACACAAAAAAGGGGTCTGGGATCGGCGAGGACAGTGCCAAAAAGGATACAGCGGTAGGGAACTGGAAGATGCTCAGCATAGATAGGGAGGTTCGACATAGTGTTGGAGGGAGGTGACGGATGAATGGAGGTGTAAATGTAGGTTGGCGGAGTTTCAAAGATGTCGTCAAGTTTTATACTCCAGTAAGACTTTGGAGGCATTGCCTAGATTAGATTCTGGCTCCCATGTATTCTCAGCAGAGGAATAACCCTTCCATTTGACGAGATATTGTCGCCATCCTCACGTTCCACGGTGATTCAGAATATCTTTGACTTCCCATTCTTCTTCTCCTTCTATCTCCTCCGACGGTGGTTTTAGGAAATTGGGTCCATGTTCGGGGGTTTCCTGATAGGACGATAAGAGCGAAGCATGAAAAACATTGTGAATCTTCCAAGACGGAGGCAAAGTTCATAGGCGAGGGGGGAAATGACCTTAGAAATTTCAAAGGGGCCTTCTCATCGAGGAAGGAGTTTCTTGGAGGTATGACGGAAACGGAGGTTTCGAGCTTCTAACCAGACCTTATCTCCGACCTTCCACGGTTTGAACTTGGAAAAGGTCCGTTCCTTCATGATCTGAGCGGAATTCTCGTGAGCCGCGAGTGCTTCTTTCCATGCTTCGTCAAGAAGAGTAAGACGTTTTTCCAGGGCTGGGATAAACATCTTTCTGAGCTGGGGATAACCTCGGGGTTCATATCCAAACATGAGGGAGAACAGGGTTTTTTGAGTGGACGAATGGACATTGGAGTTGTGAGAGAATTCAGCTAGTGGTAACAGATCTACCCATTTGTCTGGGCGGCCTTCGGAGAATATCTGTAGATAAGTTTCTAGGGACTGATTGGTGCATTCGGTTTCCCTGTCAGTCTGGGGATGATAGGCAGTGGAGAGTCGTAAGTTGTATCTGAGGAGGCGGGATAATTCTTGTGCGAAGGCGGACACAAACTGTGGTCCTTGGTCCGAGATGACAGAGTCATGGAGTCCGAATCTGGGGAAGACCCTTTCCAAAAAGAGTTGGGCTATGCCCTTGGCGTTGATAGTTTTAGAACAAGGAGTGAAAATTACCCCCTTCGTAAGGCCATGGTCGACCATGACCAAAATGGAATCAAAACCACAAACCGGCAGGAGATCTGTGATGAGATCAACCAAGACCTGCTCAAAAGGGCGGGAAGCAGAAGAGGGGATCAGGGACAACAGTGGAACAGTCGGGTGAGTGTTCACCTTGTTCTGTTGACAGACGGCGCAGCCTGTAATGAAACGGCGGACAAAAGTGGAAAGGCCGGGCCACCAAAAGTCGTGGGCGATGAGGGCATGAGTCCGGAAAATACCACCATGACCCCCAGCAAAGGAAGAATGTACAGAAGACACAATGTCGTGTCGAAGGGAGTCTGGCACATAAAGGCGATTACGGAAATAGAGTTTCCCATTCACAAAGGACCAGTCGTGTGGAAAGGATCGTGGAAACAATGGGGAATCTTCCATAGACTTGGAGATGGCATCGAGAATGAGGGGATCAGTAGAGGATGATTGGGTGATCTTCTCGGAGAGGGCGAGATCAATAGCACGGACGAAGACATCATCGGGAAGGAGGGTGACTGCTTGGTTGTCATCGGCCGTATCGACATGGTCACGGCGGGAAAGTGCATCAGCGGGTCCCATCTGCGATCCCAGCTGATGGACGAAATGAAGATCAAAGTCCTGAAGGAAGAGAAGCCAGCGAGCCTGGCGGTGGGAAAGCTTCCTAGGTTCACGGAAGTAGGAGAGGTTTTTATGATCCGTAAGGACCATGACCGGAAGGGAGGTCCCTTGAAGATAATGACACCACTCGTAAAGAGCATGGATGACAGCAAGTAATTCGCAGTCGTAGATATCATAATTCCGCTCTGCAGGAGAAAGAGTCTTTGATAGATAGGCACACGGATGGAGATCTCCATTGGCATCCTTCTGCATCAGAACACCCCCGGTGGCTACAAGGGAAGCGTCGTGTAGAAAAAACTCTGTAGAGCTGTAGAATTGGTAGTAGTCACTATGCTAAGAGTAAGTGATAATGGTAAGTAAAGTACTGTACCTGTAGAATTGGTAGTAGTCACTAAAGAAAAATAAC
>JBBPMM010000559.1:0-18678 GCA_038090335.1 Solioccasus polychromus
CTTTTCTGGGGATTCAGAGGATGCCGTCTGATGGATGATGGCTATGAAAGCATATTTCTCTATGAATGCCGACCTCTATGACGAAAAATCCATGCTATTAACCGCCCTCAACAAGATGAGCAAAGGGAGAGGAAGAACGTTTTCTGAAGGGTGGTTCTACAAACTAGAGGACCCCGAAATTCTGGCAGCAGACAAAATGTTCACCAAAATGGCTGAAGATTTTTCAAAAACCTTCTTCCCCTTCGATGTCGCCAACAGAGCGTGACAAACACTTCGAACTCTCTCCCAAAACACTAAAGATAAGGATGGATTCGCAAAATATGTCGCAGACTTTTCCCTAGCAGCATCCCAAGCCAGAGTGGTCGATGAAGATTCCCTCATCGACAATTTTGGGCGAGGACTAGATGAAAAACTGGTGACTAACATCCTCTCTATGGCCAACGTTCCAACAACCTTAAAAGGATGGATGGAACAAGCGAGCAAATTCCACGCCCAACAAGAAAGGATAAAAGATATGAGAAAGGGACTGGGATGGCAAAACATAGCAGGATCAAGAAGAGATCCAAATGCCATGGAAGTAGACGCAGTACATCTTTCCCCAGTAGAAAAGGCAAGGCACATCAAGGAAGGAAGGTGTTTCATTTGTCATCGAAAAGGATGCGTTGCCAGAAATCATCCAAAGGATACCAAAGAATCCACAACATCTCCTCCTTCTCGCCCTCCCCAAAACCCAGCCAGAGCTGCTACCATTGCCACCAAAGTCGAAGCAAAGGAACCTTCTGATCTTGACAAATACCTCAAAATCCTCGAAGGAAAGAAAGTAGACCCCAAGGAAATGATCTGGGTTCTAAAAACGTGTTTCGAAGAAGAAGAGGTAGAGGAAACGGTAGCGCGTATAACTACTCATCAAGAATTGGATTTTTAAAACGGAGGAAAGTATCAGCGTCTTCTCCTCCCGAACGATTAGCCCCTGTGATCTGTACTAGTAGGAAAGAAAAGTCAATTCAAATTCCTATATCGCTATCTCATGGGACAAAAACCGCTGAAGTAAAAGCCTTATTGGATTCTGGAGCTACAGAAAACTTCATCGATCCTACGATCATAGCAAAGTATCAATTCCCCAGCTCTTGCCTAAAAACTCCGATAAAGGCTTCAAACGTTGATGGAACGATAAATCAAGGAGGGATTATTAGAAAGGAAGTAAAACTTGTTCTACAAATCGGAAACCGAGAGGAAGTGGTGCGCTTCCTAATCCTCCACTGTGGCGAGGACTGAGCTATCCTTGGACTCCCCTGGTTTACCAAAGTAAACCCAACCATCAACTGGACCACCAGAAAAATATCTATACCCGACCTTCCCGCTCCTGATTCCTCCGATGACCAACGATATCTAGTAGCGTCTCTAAGGAAGACAACTATCACCACCGAAGCAGCTGCATCTACTCCTCGGAAGGAACATATTCTCCCTCGAGAATACCATTCCTACGCAGACGTGTTTAGTGAAAAAACCCATGAAATTCTCCCCCCGTCTCGATCGTTTGATCACGCCATCGAGCTAACTGACTCCTTTATTCCCAAAGTCGCCAAAATATACCCTCTTAATCCAAAAGAGCTACAAACCTGTCGGGAATTCATAGATGAACACCTAAAAACTGGACACATTGTCCCATCAAAATCTCCCCAAGCGTCCCCGTTCTTTTTTGTCGGAAAGAAGGATGGTTCTCTTCGCCCTTGTCAAGACTACCAGTATCTCAACTCCCATACTGTGAAGAATGCGTACCCTTTACCACTTATATCCGACCTCCTTGATAAGCTCAGAGCTTCCACCATCTTCACAAAGTTTGATGTTCGATGGGGATATAATAATATCCTTATTAAACCAGAGGATCGCTGGAAAGCGGCGTTCATTACCCCGTTTGGCCTGTTTGAACCAACGGTGATGTTTTTTGGCCTCTGCAACTCCCCAGCTACCTTTCAAGCCTTCATGAATGACGCTTTCCGAGATCTCCTCTCCGAAGGGTGGATCGTTATCTATATGGACGATATTCTCATTCATTCCTCTGACCAAACAACCCATACCACTCGCACGAAACAAGTCCTCCAACGACTTCGAGATCTCCATCTGTCACTAAAGCTGTCCAAATGCATTTTCGACGCTACCGAAGTAGAATATTTAGGCATGGTTATTGGCAATCATCGAGCTGCTATGGACCCATCAAAACTGACTGCTATTCGCTCTTGGGAGCCTCCTCGCTCCGTCCGTGCAGTTCAATCATTCTTAGGTTTCTGCAACTTCTATCGGAAGTTTATTGCCAACTTTTCCTCTATTGCACAACCTCTTATTGATCTAACAAAGAAATCATCCACATGGCATTGGGGTCCACCACAACAAAACACGTTCTCGACTCTCAAAAACCTCTTCCTCGCCTCACCAGTTCTCCAACTACCTGACCCACTCCGGCCGTTTTTTGTCATGACTGACGCCTCTTTGGTCGCTACTGGAGGAGTCCTTATGCAGAAGGATGTTAATGGTGACCTTCACCCTTGTGCATTTCTGTCGAAAACACTCTCCCCCGCTGAACGAAACTATGATATCTATGACCGAGAACTCCTCGCTGTCATCCACGCCCTTTATGAATGGTGCCATTACCTCCAGGGCACTGGACACCCTGTCACAATGCTTACCGACCACAAAAACCTTACTTATTTCCGCGAACCGAGAAAGCTTTCGCGCTGCCAAGCTCGTTGGCTGCTTTTCCTTCAAGACTTTGATCTTTTGTTCACTCATTTACCAGCATCACAAATGGGACCTGCGGGTGCCTTCTCTTGTCGAGATTTCGTCGACACCACGGAAGATAATACTACAACCACCCTCCTACCAGATTCGGTCTTCATCCGTGCCATCGACACTTCCCTTACTCATAAGATTGCCGAATCCTCAGCGTCCGACCCCCTTGTTTTGGATGCCCTATCCAAATCCCTATCTGGCTCCCCACTATTTCCCCATTCTGCTGTCCATGACTGGACCTTCGACGATGGCAAACTTTATTTCAAAAATCAACTCTATATTCCTGCTCCCCTTCGCCATGACCTTGTTTCATCCATCCATGCTTCCCATGAAGGTGGTCATGGCGGCACTTCCCGGACTACCGCTCTCATCTCACGCGATTATTGGTGGCCTGGCCTCTCCTCCTTCATCCGCCGCTTCGTTTCGGGGTGTTCGATTTGCCAACAGAATAAGGTCAACACTCATCCCACCATACCACCTCTCTCACCTATCCCTTCCTCCACCACCCGTCCCTTTGATCAGATTTCCGTTGATTTAATCACGGACCTACCCCCCATTCATGGCTTTGATTCTATCATGGTCGTGGTAGACCATGGACTTACAAAGGGGGTAATTCTCTCTCCTTGTTCCAAAACTATCGATGCAGAAGGGATGGCCCAATTATTTTTTGAAAAAGTTTTCCCTAGATTCGGACTTCACTCCTCCGTAATATCTGACCGAGGTCCTCAATTTGCTTCAGCTTTTGCCAGAGAACTATCCAGAATACTAGGGTATGATCTCAAACTCTCTACCGCTTACCATCCCCAAACCGATGGAGAAACTGAGAGAGCAAATCAGTCCCTAGAAACCTATCTTTGGATCTTCTCGGAAGGATGGCCAGACAAATGGGTTGAATTACTACCAATGGTGGAATTCTCCCATAATGCCAACATCCACGTGTCGACAAACAAATCCCCTTTCTCCCTCATGTTCGGATATGAACCAAGAGCCTATCCACCATTGGGAAAAACGTTTATTCCCGCTCTGGAAAAACGCCTTTCCCTCTTGGAAGAAGCCTGAAAAGAAGCGTTGGCGGCCCACGAAAACGCCGCTTGAATCATGCGAGAAAGAATTCATTCCAAATTCATACCGTGGAAGGTGGGCAATAAAGTGTGGTTAGAAGCGAAGAACCTACAGTTCCGCCACACCTCATGAAAGTTGTTACCTAGGCGAGAAGGGCCGTTCGAGATCACTAGGGTAATATCCCCTGTCTCTTACGAATTGAAACTTCCCCCCTCCTGGAAGATCCACAACGTGTTCCACGCATCCCTTCTTTCCCCTTACAAAGAAACAGCGGAACACGGACCCAATTTCCTTAAACCTCCTCCTGAGGAGATAGAAGGCGAAGAAGAATGGGAAGTCGAGAACATCATTAACCACCGAGGAACACGAAACTGGCAACAATATCTGGTAAAATGGAAGGGCTACTCTTCCTCCAAAAATACGTGGGAACCAGAATCTAATTTGGATAATGCCTCGGAAGCATTAAAAGAGTATAAAAGTCAACAGAATCTTTGAACTCCAACTCAGTCCCTCTTGATCCCATATCTTCACCATGTCGAACGTGTCCGCACCCACCACTTTTATTCGCGTCTTCGCTCAACGACTCCCTGACCACCACTGCCGCCTCCTCTATGCTGGTGTCCTCGCCGACCCCCGTGTCATGTTCCTTCTCGAAAAAGACGGTCTTTGGGACCGTGCCATAACCCTACAAGCCCTCGTACGTCTCTACCACCAAACCCTGACCCACCACCTTCTCTACAAATGGATGCATTCATCCACTTCCCATGCAGTCCAGCAGACCCTTTCTGATTCCCAAGCCCTCATTCGTCACCATGTACTGGATCTCCTCCACTACGAAGGGTTTTGGGGCTTCGTTAACCGTATACCCAATTCCGCCCTCCAGCATCTTTTAGTTCCTCTCATCACCTCCCTAACGCCATCTGAGGAGGACGTCTATGATGGTCTCATCGCCGTCAATACTTCCCATATCACTCCTCGACTCGTACCTGCTGGTCCCACTGCTCCACCACCCTATCCCCAGCGGTCCCCTACCCAACGACCCGTCTCCCCAGTCTACCACCCAAGGATGCCTACCCCTCCTGTCACGACTCCGTCCAGAACACTACGACGAAGAGGTCGTAACCCTAGTCCATACCTGAGGATGAAAATAGAGACTCCCCCTTCTTCCACCTCGTCCTCTTCCTCTTACGGGAGCCCGGTATCTCCTACCCTTCCAGTACCTCCCCTGATTGATCGGGATGTCATTATCTCCGATGCCTCCCCAGGGTCACCCGCTAACCCTATCATCGTCGAACAACCGCAGACCCCTCCTTGACTGGGTCAGTGTTTTAAGTGCCAGGAGTGGGGACATTGGCACGGGGAGTGTATTAAATTCCGTTGTCCACGTTGCTTCCTCTGGGCACCCGGACATCCTGCTCGTCTTTGTAAAGGGTTACCATGTTCCTCCTGTGGACGGACCAACCATCCCAGGTCCCACTGCCCCCTCTCTTTGGGGAATAACCCTCCGGTGGACGAGGACGAAGTTTGAAAGGGTCTCCAAACGCCTAATAAGGGGGTAATGTTACGAGTATGGACCCCTATCCATTTTCTTACCTAAGCAACTCCTTTTATCCCTACAGCACCGGAGCTGTAGATCTCTTCTTTAGTATAATACTCCGGAACATTCTAGAAAGATTCCTATTTCTCTCTTGGTCTGTGCACTCATTTGAACCCTATAAATACTTAGTCGATATCCCATGTACTTTAGCTAGTTCTATGCAATCCAAGCTTAGTAACCAGCAAGCCACCCTAAGGGTGAGACCCACGATCCAAACTGCCTCTAAACGTTATAGTCTTCATCGCCGTTGTTGCTCAATGAGACCTTGCCATACGACACGCTTTTATTCAAGAAGGGACTCTCCTCCTCGTCGTTATCCTTATCAGCATTTGGCCAAGTCGTCGACACCAACTCTTCTATCGCGTGTATCATTCTCATTACTAGCTAGGTTGCTAAGCCCTAGCATAACAGTCTGGACCTCAACAACCCAGACTTCAGAAGCTACCTATCTCATGCTTGGGCAAGTTTTCAAGCAGACTGAGCGAAAGACAAGGGAAAGCAAGTTCAATTTGATGGCATAGAAGTGCCCTCTCATCGCCCTGCTCATCCAGCTTCTCAGTCTCCCACCATTGAAGAAGACATCGAGACACCAGAAATTGCAGTGGCTCAGTCTACACCATCAGCCTGTTACACTAGGGCTTAGCAACCTAGCTAGTAGTGGACGTAATAGACTCGATGATAGAGTCGATGGTGACAGTTAGGCCAGACTCCTATGATGATGATGACGAGTAAGAGAGTCCCTTCCTGAATAAAGGTGTATCATATAGCTAGATCTCGTTGGGCAACAATGGCGATGAAGAGTAAAGTGTTCAGAGGCAGTTTGTTAAGAGGTCTCACCCTTAAGGTGGCTTGCTGGTTACTAAGCTTTGAATGTGTAGAACTAGCTAGAGTACATGGGGTAGAGGTAGGGTATTTATAGGTTTCTACTGAGTGCACAGACCAAGTACGAGAAAGGAATACTTCTAGAATGTTCCAGAGTATAGTACTAGGGAAGGGAATGCACAGCTCCGGTGCTGTGAGAGAAAAGGGGGGAATGCTTAAGTAACAAGAAATGATATAGGGGTCCACCACGTAACATTACCCCTCCACTAGGTGTTTGAAGTCCCTTTTCAAACATCACTCTCGCTCACCAGCGGGTTATTTCCTGACGACAGAGGACAATATCCCTGTGGATGGTTAGTTCTCCCACAAGATGAACAGGGTAATCCCTTGCAAAGACGTGCAGGGTGCCCTGGAGCCCAGAGGAAGCAATAGGGGCAATGAAATTTGATGCACTCCCCATGCCAATGTCCCCATTCCTGGCATTTGAAACATTGGCCAAGACGAGGAGGGGTCTGAGGATGTTCGATGTTGATCAGGTTTGCAGGCGACCTGGGGGAAGCATCAGTGATGATTGCATCCCTGTTGATTGGAGGAGGGATCCGTAAGACAGGGGATACTGGACTTTCATAAGAGGAAGAGGAAGTGGATGAGGGTGGAGACTCTATCCTCATCCTTGGGTAGGGACTGGGGTTACGACCCCTTTGTCGAAGGGTCCTAGATGGGGTAGTGGTAGGAGGAGTGGGTGTCTGGGGGTGATAGATTGGAGACACAGGATGAGGAGAAGGGGGGCATTGTGTGTAGGACGGTGGTTGGGAAGGTCCAGCAGGGACCAGCCGTGGAGCGATATGAGAGGTATTTACGGCTATAAGGCCGTCATATACGTCTTCTTCAGACAGTGTGAGAGAGGTGATAAGGGGAATGAGGAGGTGCTGGAGAGCCGAATTGGGTATTCGGTTGACAAATCCCCAGAAGCCTTTGTAGTGAAGGAGATCTAGGACATGATGACGGATGAGGGATTGAGAGTCGGTGAGGGTCTGTTGAGTGGTGTGTGATGCTGCTGAGTGGAGACATTCATAGAGGAGGTGATGGGTTAGTGTCTGGTGGTATAAACGTACAAGGGCCTGGAGGGTGATGGCTCGATCCCAGAGACCATCCTTTTCGAGGAGGAACATAGCATGGGGGTTGGTGAGAATGCCAGCATAGAGGAGATGGTGGTGATGGTTGGGGAGTCTCTGAGCGTAGACGCGAATAAAAGAAGTGGGAGTGGTAACGTTGGAAGACATGGTGGAGGAACGAGTTCAGGAGTGGTTGGATCAGAGTTTAAAGACTTCATCGTCTTTTATAGTCATTTAATACTTCCAAAGCGTTTCCCAAGTTAGATTCCGGTTCCCACATATTTTCGGCGGAAGAGTACCCTTTCCACTTTACCAAATATTGCCGTCATCCACGTGTTCCTCGATGGTTGAGGATGTCTTCTATCTCCCATTCTTCTTCACCTTCTATCTCCTTGGGTGGTGGTTTTAAGAAGTTTGGTCCGTGTTCAGCTGTTTCCTTATAGGGGGATAAGAGGGATGCATGGAATATGTTGTGGATTTTCCAGGTGAGGGGGAGTTTCAATTTGTAGGCGATGGACGATATTACTCTGGTGATTTTGAAGGGTCCTTCTCGTCTGGGAAGTAACTTCTGTGAGGTATGGCAAAAGCGAAGGTTCTTTGCTTCTAGCCACACCTTATCGCCCACCTTCCAAGGTTTAAATTTGGAAAGGTTCCTTTCTCTCATAATCTGAGCGGTGTTCTCATGTGCAGCCAATGCTTCCTTTTGGGCTTCTTCCAGAAGGGAAAGACATTTTTCCAGAGCAGGGATGAATGTCTTTCCTAGGGAAGGATAGGCTCTTGGTTCATATCCAAGCATAAGGGAAAATGGGGTTTTCTTAGTGGATGCATGGATGTTGGCGTTATGGGAGAACTCCACCATGGGTAATAGGTCGACCCATTTGTCCAGTCGACCTTCAGAGAAGATCCGGAGGTAAGTTTCCAAGGATTGATTTGCTCTTTCCATTTCTCCATCAGTTTGGGGGTGATATGCAGTAGAGAGTTTAAGGTTGTAGCCCAGTATTCGGGATAATTCTCTAGCAAATGCTGAGGCGAACTGGGGCCCCTGGTCGGATATTACTGAGGAGTGGAGACCAAATCTAGGGAAAACTTTTTCGAAAAATAATTGAGCAACTCCTTCTGCATCAATGGTTTTCGAACAAGGGGAAAGGATCACCCCCTTAGTAAGGCCATGGTTGACCACGACCATAATAGAGTCAAAACTGTGGGTTGGAGGAAGATCCGTGATAAGATCAATGGAAATTTGATCGAACGGATGAGTCGTGGATGAAGGGATAGGGGAGAGGGGGGGTATTACGGGGTGAGTGTTGACTTTATGTTGTTGACAGATTGCGCATCCGGTGACAAAGCGGCGAATGAAGGAGGACAGGCCAGTCCACCAATAGTTGCGCGAAACGAGGGCCATGGTGCGAAAAATGCCTCCATGCCCTCCTTCAGGGGAAGAGTGGATGGACGAGACAAGTTCATGTTGGAAGGACTCTGGAACATAAAGTCAGTGTTTGAAGTACAATCTACCATCGTCAAAGGTCCAATCTTGGAGAGCAGAACGAGGGAAGAGGGGGGAGTTAGAAAGGGACTTGGATAGGGCTTCGAGGACGAGGGGGTCGGAAGCGGAGGAGGTCGCAATCTTATGGGTGAGGGAGGTATCGATAGCGCGGGCAAAGACAGAGTCTGGGAGGAGAGTGGTAGTGGAATTGTCATCTGTGGTGTCGATGGTATCCCGACAAGAGAGGGTGTCAGCTGGTCCCATGTGGGATGCTGGTAAATGAGTAAAGGAAAGGTCGAAGTCTTGTAGGAAGAGAAGCCAATGAGCTTGACAACGGGAGAGTTTTTGGGGTTCTCAGAAGTAAGTGAGGTTCTTATGATCTGTAAGGATAGTGACTGGGTGGTCAGTTCCTTGCAGATAATGACGCCATTCGTAGAGAGCATGGATTACAGCAAGGAGTTCGCGATCATAGATGTCGTAGTTTCGCTCGGCTGGGGAGAGGGTTTTAGAGAGGAAAGTGCAGGGATGGAGATCCCTGTTGGAGTCTTTTTGCATTAAAACTCCTCCGGTTGCGACTAGGGAGGCGTCCGTCATGACAAAGAAGGGTTGACAAGGGTCAGGGAGTTGGAGAACCGGGGAGGCAAGGAAGAGACCTTTTAGGGTCAGGAAGGCATCATGTTGAGGTTGATCCCAATGCCATGCAGAAGACTTCTTGGTTAAATCAATGAGTGGTTGTGCGATAGATGAAAAGTTTGCAATAAACTTGCGATAGAAGTTGCAAAAGCCCAAGAAAGAGCATACTGCGCAAACAGAATGTGGGGGTTCCCAGGAACGTATGGCATCTAATTTGGTTGGGTCCATTGCGGCTCGATGGTTTCCAATGACCATACCAAGGTATTCGACTTCCATGACGTCGAAGATGCATTTGGATAGTTTCAGGGACAGGTGCAGGTCGCGAAGTTGTTGGAGTACACATTTCATACAAACAGTGTGGATATTCTGGTCAGAAGAGTGAATGAGGATGTCATCCATGTAAATGACAATCCATCCTTCAGAGAGGAGATCTCGGAAGGCATCATTCATGAAGGCCTGGAAGGTGGCGGGGGAATTACAAAGTCCGAAGAACATGACGGTGGGTTCAAAGAGACCGAACAGGGTAATGAACGCTGCCTTCCAATGATCTTCAGGTTTGATGAGGATGTTATTATAACCCCATCGAACATCAAATTTGGTGAAGATGGTGGAAGCTCTGAGCTTGTCGAGGAGATCGGATATGAGTGGTAGAGGATACGCATTCTTCACCGTGTGGGAGTTGAGGTATCGGTAGTCTTGGCAGGGGCAAAGAGAGCCGTCTTTCTTTCCAACAAAGAAGAATGGGGAAGCCTGAGGGGATTTGGATGGGATGATTCGTCCTGTGCGAAGATGTTCATCGACGAATTCTCAACAGGTTTGTAATTCTTTTGGATTGAGTGGGTATACCTTCGCGACTTTTGGAACGAAGGAGTTGTCTAATTTGATGGTGTGGTCAAATGATCGTGATGGAGGGAGGAGGTCATGTTTTTTCTCATCGAATACGTCCGAGTAGGGGTGGTATTCTTGAGGGAGGATGTGCTCTTTTTGAGGGGCAGATGCAGCTGCTTCAGTAGTGATAGTAGTTTTTCGGAGAGAAGCTACAGTACAAGGTATCGTTGATCATCTAGCAAGTCAGGAGTGGGGAGATCGGGTATGGAGATCTTCCTAGTGGTCCAGTTGATTGTAGGATTTACTTTTGTAAACCAGGGAAGACCAAGGATAGCTCGGTCTTCTCCACAATGGAGGACAAGGAATCGAATTACTTCCTCTCGGGTTCCTATTTGTAGCACGAGTTTGACCTCCTTCCTAATAATTCCTCCCTGGTTTATTGTTCCATCTACGTTGGAAGCCTTTATTGGGGTTCAGAGGCGGGAGCAGGGGAATTGGTATTTCGCGACTATAGTGGGGTCGACAAAATTTTCGGTAGCACCTGAATCCAGCAAGGCTTTTACTTCAGCAGTTTTCGTCCCATGCAACAAGGAAATAGGGATTCGAATTGACTTTTCTTTCCTACTAGTACAAATCACAGGAGCTAATCGTTCTGGAGGGGAAGACGCTGACACTTTCCTCCATTTTAAAAATCCAAATTTTGGTGAGTGGTTATCTGAGCCACCGTTTCCTCGGCTTCCTCTTCTTCAAAACAAGTCTTTAGGACCTGGATCATTTCTTTGGGGTCTACCTTTTTTCCTTCAAGAACCTTTAGGTATTTGTCCAGTTCCGATGGCTCTTTTATCTCGGGTTTTGTTGCGACAACAGCTGCTCATGCTGGGTTGCAAGGCGGACGAGGAGGGGAGTTCCCTGATGGTTCTTTAGTGTCTTTTGGGTGGTTTCGGGCGACACATCCTTTTCGATGGCATATGAAGCATCGGCCTTCCTTAATGTGTCTTGCCTTTTCCACCGGGGAGAGGCGTACGGCATCTACTTCCATAGCATTCAGATCCCTTCTGGAGCTGCTCGGGTTTCGCCATCTGAGCCCTTTCCTCATATCCCTTATACTTTCTTGTTGGGCGTGGAACTTACTTGCTTGTTCCATCCATCCCTTTAAAGTGGTTGGGACGTTAGCCATAGAAAGGATGTTTGTTATGAGTTTTTCGTCTAGTCCCCTCCCAAAATTGTTGATGAGGGAATCTTCATCGACGACTCGTGCTTGAGAAGCAGCGAGGGAAAAATCTGCAACATATTTTGCAAATCCGTCTTTATCTCTGGTGTTCTGGGCAAGGGTTCAGAGAGTTTGTCGGGCTCGATTTGCGATGTCGAAGGGAAAGAATGTTTTTGAAAATTCTTCCGCCATTTTGGTAAACATTTTGTCCGTGGCGATAACTTCTGGGTCCTCTAATTTATAGAACCACCCCTCCGAGAACGTTCTTCCTCTTCCTTTACTCATTTTGTTAAGGGCAGTGAGGAGCATGGACTTTTCATCATATAGGTCGGCGTTCATAGAAAAGTATGCCTTCATTGCCATCATCCATTGGACGGCATCTTCAGAGTCCCCAGAAAAGTCATCGGGAAGACCGGCTTTTAGTTCAGATCTAGACATCTTTCTTCGTTCCGCTTGCTGAGCTCTTTCTCGGTCTTGTTCTTGTTCTTCCCTCCCTTAAGAGACAATTGATAGTCTCTTGATCAAACTGGTGTAGGGGATCCACTTCAGTTTCAGTATCAGATTCCGAAGAGTCGGTTAGGTCGGAGGGTGTAGGGGTGTAGTCTGGGTTGGCAGCATTTCGAGAGGGACCTTCAGCGAACAGGGAAGGGAAGATTTCGGAGTAGGGAGTGGAGCGGGTCTTTTTCTTTTTCTTTTTATAAGCAGAGGGGTAGGCTGGTCCCCTAGGAGGTACTATGATGGTTGAGGGGTCAATGATGATAGCTAGTTCTTTTGTTATGCTAGGGCTTAGCAACCTAGCTAGTAGTGGATGTAATAGACTCGATGATAGAGTTGATGGTGACGGTTAGGCCAGACTCCTATGATGATGACGACGAGTAAGAGAGTCCCTTCCTGAATAAAGGCGTATCGTATAGCTAGATCTTGTTGGGCAACAACGGCGATGAAGAGTAAAGCGTTCAGAGGCAGTTTGTCAAGAGGTCTCACCCTTAAGGTGGCTTGCTGGTTACTAAGCTTTGAATGCGTAGAACTAGCTGGAGTACATGGGGTAGAGGTAGGGTATTTATAGGTTTCTACTGAGTGCACAGACCAAGTACGAGAAAGGAATACTTCTAGAATGTTCCAGAGTATAGTACTAGGGAAGGGAATGCACAGCTCCAGTGCTGTGAGAGAAAAGGGGGGAATGCTTAAGTAACAAGAAACGATATAGGGGTCCACCATGTAACACAGCCCTGACAAGATCGGCCGCTCCTGTCACTCCAGCTGCCCCTGTTAGACCCGTCACTCCTATCACTCCAGTCAAACCTGCATCCACTCCATTTATTCCATTGTCATCTTCTATTCCCAAACCTCGTACCGACACCATCTACCCATCCATACCAGCCCCTACTGGTCAGTTTCATTACTCCTTCCCATTGGAGGATGAAGTGGCACCCAAGAAGATTCTAGACTGAGTACTTGAAACAACCGTACCAGTCCCATTCAAAGAACTAATATCTGTAGCTCCCAAAGTCCGGAAGCAATTTCAAGACTTAGCAACCTTGAAATGCATCCCTGTCACAGCTAACAAAGTCCACATCAACAAGCTCTTGGGTCAAGACCCTGGAGCAATCTCCCACTGATTTAGTGAAAGCATAATCTGGAGTGATGATGGACTAATTGTTGCTCACCACAGCATTCCTCTTAGATCCCTCAAAGCCAAGGTCTTAGGCACCCCTATCATGATCACTGGAGTACTGGACTTGGGTTCAGAAATCATTGCCATGCCCAAGTGGGTATGGGAGACCCTGCAATTACCAGTCCGGTCCGACCATGTCATGATGATGTCCAATGCGAACACAACCACAGAATCGACTATTGGCATTATAGAAAACCTCCAGTTAGACTTCGGCACTGGGGAAGTCTGTGTACAAGTCCAGGTCATCCCCTGTGCCAACTTCGATCTACTACTCAGCCGACCCTTCCATTGCTTAATGAGTGCAACTACTGATGACTTCCCAGATGGTTCTCAGAATATTACCCTTTGCGACCCAAACTCCAGAAAAGAGTATAAACTACCAACTAGACCATGGACTGAAGGATGTCCATGGTGCCATCAAAACCTACCCTGCACCAACCACCAATCCATTGTCGAGATGGGTTTTTAGATTTCGATGATCCACCATTAGGTCAGGGAGATACCATAAACTTTTCCTCTTCGACTGTTCCCAACAGTCTTCTACCCAGTCTTATGTTTCGGACTACTGCTCAGTTTCTTGGTCTTCTATGTTTTCTTATCTTTCTTCCACCCAGTCATCTCTTACCTCATCTCATATTTCTGCCTTCGATTCTTGCTTTTCATATGATCACCAAACTCATCTTTGGGCTTACAAGCCTGTAGCTAAGAAAGTTCAACCAGTCACGGCCCCTCTCAAGGAGGAATACCGTGTGCTGTGTCAGCTTCCCAATGACCCCCTCGCTGGTCTATTACCTCTACCTACTCATCCCCTGGACTTTGTTCCCAGACTACGTTTTACACAAGAACATGCTGACACTTTAGACCTCGATCCCATGAAATGGCTTTGGCCAGAAGAAGTCAAGCTAGTCCAGTGGATCATCCTTAACCATGAGAAAGCCTTTGCTTGGGTTCCAGCTGAGCGGGGCAGACTAGATGAACGTTATTTTCCACCAGTCAAGATACTGACAATTCCCCATACTCCCTGGGTACTATGCAACATACCCATTCCACCGTCCGCCTGGAATCAGGCAATTCAAATCATCAAAGACCACATCGTGTCCAGAGTATACAAACCTTCAGCCACCACCTACCGATCACACTGGTTTTGCATCCTCAAGCAGGACAAGAAGTCCCTTCACCTTGTCCATGATCTTCAACCCCTCAACACTGTAGAGGTTGACACACCTCTACATGTATAACCTTATGTTTTCTATATTTCCTTCATTCGAACACCTTACTTACCTATGTTCCATGATAGTCCAGTTCATCGGTCTACACAGTCCATGACAGACCAATTGGACTAGTCTTAGCTATGATTTCTTACTTGATTACTTTTTTCATAAGTTTCCCCTATTTTTACTTGACCTTTCAGTTTGTAGCTCTGACGTCACCTTAGACATTCAGGCTACTCAGGACCAAGTCGGGATTTTCCATTGCCACCCATCAGGGTTGGTATTTCATATTCCCAGCCTTGACCCATTCCTTTTATATTATCAGGTACATAGACCATGCATCTCTCCATACCTACATAGAAGTCTGAGTATGCCTGGACTATAAATTTTGTACTTGTCATTTGAAATGACAGCAGCTAGCTACCATTTGCTCACCACCGCCACCGTTACCATTGGGATACCACTCCCTCACTGTTTTCACTGTCTACCGCACCGTTTCTCTCGACTGAACCGCCAGTCTTAACATATTTTAATGACTTACACCGACCGGACTACCATTTATGACCGTCTGGACTGTGTCTGAACTATACTTGTTTGTGCCCACCTTTGTTCTAGGACTAATCCCTTGCACTAGAGTCCCTCTGGGGCAAACATATCGCTCCCCCATCACCCTCAGACTACTCCCAGGTGGCTGGGACTAACAGTCCACTCAACCACCTTTCAAGTCTTTTCAATGCTGTCACCATTCAGGACTCTTCAGTTCCTCCCTTCGTCGAACATCTAGCAGAGTCCTTTGGTGGAAGCACCATCTATGGTATGATGGACCTGTTTGCAGGTTATGACCAAAGACCGCTCCATGTGGACTCCCACGATATGACCACTTTTAATAGTCCACTCGGACCACACCGTCTCACAATGCTTCCTATGGGTCACACTAATGCAGTCCAGATATACCAGGCCAATATGGCATTCATCCTACAAGACAAAATACCCCACCATACTATGCCCTTCATTGATGACCTCCCAGTGAAGTCTGGTGACACTCGCTACCAAAGACCAGACAGGTCTTATGAGACCATCCCAGAGAATCCTGGGATTCATAGGTTCATTTGGGAGCATCTGACTGTAGTCCATAGGATACTCCAATGCCTCCAAAACATCAATGCCACGGTCTCTGCCAAGAAATTTGTGCTTGCAGCACTGGAAGCAACCATCGTTGGTCACAAGTGCACATTCAAAGGATGCGTTGCACATGAGGCCAAAGTCCAGAAGATACAGGACTGGCCTGAATGCACCAATTTGATGCAAGTCTGTGGGTTCTTAGGGACCTGCAGAGTGGTGCATATATATATTCGAAATTTTGCTATTATCGCCCACCCCCTCGTAAACCTAACTTGGAAGGGTGTCCCTTTTGAATGGGGGGATGCTCAATGAGAAGCAATGAATTGTCTTAAGGACGAGATCATTAAGTCCCCAGCACTCCAGCGTCTGGACTATGTATGAGTCTGACCGAGAGGTAGTCCTTGCCGTGGACATGTCACATATCACTGTCAGCTTCATTCTCTCACAAGAGGGAGCCGATGGCAAACACTATCCTAATTGGTTTGGGTATATAAGCCTGACTGAGGTGGAAAGTCATTATTCACAAGCTAAACTCGAATTATACAGACTGTTCTGAGCACTATGCTCAGTCCGCATTTTTATCTTTGGTGTTACTAACCTCATAGTCGAAATGGACACAAAATATGTCAAGGGTATGATCGATAACCCAGACTTACAACTGAACACGACCATAAACCAATGGATCGCTGGTATACTCCTTTTCCATTTTCAGCTTCGCCATATTCCCACTGAATGACACTCTGGACCAGATGGACTATCTCGACGTCCTCAGTCTGATGAAGATCCACCTGAAGACATGGACTTCGAAGATTGGCTCAATGACTCATATTCATTTTTGATTACCTTACTAAATGACTGAACATTTCCCTTCACCTCCCCTGCATTCCATACCCATCTCTCCCACCGCTCACCATCCAGACTACCACCACCATTTACCACCACCCCCCTTCTATCGATGCACCTCTTACCACTGCCCTACTGATCATTTCATTCTGTCTTTGCTTCCTCAGCTTCCTCAACCTCGCCCAACGAGTCCAATGATACCTCAGACTACCCCAAGATACCATGGTCTTCTAAGGCCATTGCTCAAGAAGCATGTATCACCCTCATCCGCTCCTTCCTCGAGTCTCGACTTTGCCTGGCTGACATGTCAGATGCAGACTTCCAGTCCTTTGTCAACTCAGCTACCAAGTTCTTCATTCTGAACAATTGTCTTTGGCATCGTAATCCACATGGTCACCATCAATTAGTCATACTGGAGCACTGATGCTACTGGCTTATTAAAGAAGCACATGACAATCTAGGGCATAAGGGTGTATTTACAGTCTGGAGCCATCTCTTACTCTGGTTCTGGTGGCCTATGCTTGTCGATGATGTAAAATGGTTTGTATGGACTTGTCACAAATGCCAAGTCAGGCAGACAAGTCATTTCCATATTCCCCCTTTCATTCCAGTCATTGGTGGACTATTTCGAAAAGTCCACATTGATACAATGCTAATGCCCAAATCCTCTGGCTATAGGTATATAGTCCAGGCCCGCTGTGCTCTCACTTCCTACCCAGAATGGCGCATGCTGCGCTCCAAAAATGGCACCGCTCTCGCTGCTTTTATTTTTGAGGATATCCTCTGCTGGTGGGGTCCTCTTTCTGAAATTGTTACTGACAACAGTCCAGCCTTTATCCAAGCACTCGACATTTTAGCCAACCGATACAACATTTGCCACATTCACATTTCCCCCTACAACTCCCAGGCAAATGGTATAGTCAAATGACACCATTTTGATGTCCAGGAGGCCATCATCAAAACCTCCCAGTGGGGGGAGTCTCACTGGCACCTCGCTGCTCACTTGGTCTTTTGGGCTGAGCACATTACCATACTTTGGTCTACCAGTCTGTCACTGTATTTTATGGCTCATGGCGTTGAGCCACTTTTTCCCTTTGATATTGCCGAAGCTACTTACCTCATTCCCCCCCCCAACAAAGAACCTCTCTCACCATCTGGACTTATAGCTTGAAGAGCACACCAACTCCAGAAGCACCAAGAAGACCTAGATGCAATCAGTGAACGAGTTCACAAGGCTTGATTTGAGTCTGTGAAGCATTTCGAGGCTTCATTCAAGAATCACATCAAGGACTTCAATTTCTGTCCAGGAAGTCTTGTTTTAGTCTGGAATACGCACATAGAAAAGGAGCTCAACTGAAAGATGAAGCCAAGGTACTGTTATGGTTTCACCTTCTTACCCCTATTCTTTCCTATTCTTTCCGTCAGTTTCCTGCCTGTCCCAATCGTCGTTCCTATATTCCCCATTTCCCGGTTCCCCCCATTTTACCTTGTAGCACTGGAGCTCAGGGTTGCCACTTATAGTTAGGAATCCTCTGGAACATTCTAGATAATTTCCTTTTCTTTCTTGGTCTGAGCACAGTTCCTCTACCTATAAATAGGTAGATTCTCTACTCTTGTACCTTAGCTAGTTCTATGCAATCTAAGCCTAGTAACCAGCAAGCCACTCAGGATGAGTGAGATTATCATCATTCCAGTACTTCAAGCTACCATGCTAAGAGGCTTCCTCACTCATTGAGGAGTGACATATCAACTGATCATCTTCCTTGCAACTGTTCAGGCGGACATCCCATACGGGCGCATCGATACCCTCTATTGGGAGATGACCATCCTCATCATAATTGTCTTAGGATTACCTAGGAGACAAATAAGCATATACCACCAAGTATATTTCATCAGTTACTAGCTGAGTTACTAGCCTCAGCGTAACAGGTACCTTGGTCCAATGGTGGTCCTTTGCCAGACTACTGGAGGATCTTATATCCTGGCCGAGTTGGACAGTGCACCTTCCCGACTTCATTATGCTGCCTTCTGTCTTATCCCTTATTATCCCCATTTTTGTTCCTCCATTCCTGTTACTGAACTTACAGGTCTTGATGATGAAGACTTAGACAAGATCACCAACGAACATGTCGATGAACCCCCAGACGAAGAAGAGTCGTCAGACTATACAGTGACCTCCAAAACCCTTTCAATAACTAACCCTGATGCAGTGCGCGAAGCGCACTGCAATCACCTGGAATAATCACACCAAGCTTTGCTGGAGAGAAAGATAGTACATACTCTTGGCTAC
>JBBPMM010000560.1:0-18655 GCA_038090335.1 Solioccasus polychromus
TCCCAGGTGGCCAGGACTAACAGTCCACTCAACCACCTTTCAGGTCTTTTCATCTGGAGCCCACTGCGAGGGACTCCAACAAGGGTTCCAGACGAAGTCTTTGGCTGACACCCCGTCGCTTAGAACTCGAAAATTTACTGATCGACTTCCGCAATCTTGACATATCAGAAAATAGTTTTCTGATACCGGTCTCACCTAGCCACGCACGCCACAACTGTTCCCTCCTTGATAATTCCTTTTTTGGTGGACTTTCTCCCTCGAAAGGCGATTGAAGACCGTTAACAGGAACCAGATCGCAATCCAATTGGCTGGAAACCCTATCACACCGATCATTGACACCGCCTCAACAGGACCGCCACTCACCACCACTGGACTCTTTTCATTTGATTAGGGTTACTGACACCGAACCTCCATTTCCTGAAGAATTTTTCGCCGATGGCATTAGTCACAGCGACCGTGTGCCCAGTGCATTTATACATTCCACCCTCCAGACTACCAGAAGACACACCGAATCCCCACTTTCGATCCCCTCACAACACCCACCGTCATCTCGTACTCCACTGTCCCCACTCACACCAATCTCGTCCTCATCATCCTCATCGTCCTCTTCCCTCTCTTATTTACTCCATCCATCCCGGTCTATCTCAATCTTACCGGACTACTGCCAGACTGCCCAACCGTCCATCGCTATCCTCCCCAATGTTATCCTATAGCCTACATGCCCTCCTCATCCTACACCAATGTCTAACCCAGCCCCAATGATGCCTATGCCACTCTGAGGCACCCAGAACGCCCCCAGATTCAATGGCAAGAATCCTTCTGCCCTCCCACAGTTCCTCGAAGACATAGATGAACTCGGCAACACCGCCGGTATTAGCGAAGCCCAGAAGATACGTGCCGCCATCCGTTACGCAGACTTAGAAGAGTCCAAAGGATGGGAGCTTCTGGACGAAGCTTCGATCGTCCTGGCGGACTGGGACAACTTTGTTGCTGCCATCAAGAAGTTATATCCCGGATGCGAAGGTACTAATAGATATTGTTGCACTGATATACAATATCTAGTCCAGGAATATCAAGCCAAACCAATGTGCATGCTTGAAGATCTGGGAGAGTACCAATGCAAGTTCCAGAAGATCTCAAAGTTCCTCATCATAAAGAAGAAACTCTCCCAGCTCAACTGTGACACTCTTTTCCTCGCTGAACTACCAACGGACTTGGGTAACCAAGTCCGGCAATGACTTTTAATAACCAAAATAACGCATCACCCATCTGACCCTTACCCCATAGCAGACACCATCGACGCTGCCCAATTCCTTCTCACTGGCTCAGCACTACAACCCTTACCCACGGCTGGTCAGCAACAGACTGCTCAACCATACTACCCGGCCTGGGCAGCACTGGTCCCAATGCCTCAAGTACCCCAAGTCCCTTCATCCAGTGGCACTCCTGCCATCAAGCAGGAGCAGGTAAACCTCCAACAGTCTACAAGACTGAAGGAATGCGCCTTCTGTGGTGACTCCGCTCATTTTATGAACAGTTGCCCTCACATCGACACATATCTGCAGACTGGTAAAGCATCCCGGGGAGCAGATTGACGCATATACCTCCCTGACGGGAAGCGTATCCCATGTGTTCCCAGTACACGTTGCTTACAGGAGTGCATAGACCGACTCCCAGCGCAGTCCACCCCTGCTGCTTCGGCTGTCACAGCTGGTATCATTTCCTTGCGTTCACCCGAGATTGACGCCATCGTAGATATCAATCCATCTGTCTTCATGACCCCAGCAGCCACGTCTTCAGACGACGAAGAAGAAGATAGTCCGGACCTCGACGACCCAGACTTCAGAAGCTACTTATCACATGCCTGGGCAAGTTTTCAGGCAGACTGAGCGAAGGACAAGGGAAAGTGAGTTCGATTCGATGGAGTAGAAGTCCCATCTCGCCACCCCACACGCCCGGTCTCTCGAACTCCCACCATCGAAGAAGACATCAAGATGCCAGAAATTGCAGCGGCTCAGTCTACACCATCAGCCCCAACTAGACAGTCCACACCTGTCACTCCAGCCGCCCCTGTTAGATCTGCCACTCCCGTCATCCCTGTCACTTCAGCCAAGCCCACACTGACTCCATTTATCCCTTCATCATCCTCTATTCCCCAACCATGCACTGACACTGTATACCCTTCTGTACCAGTCCCTACCGGCCAGTTTCGTTACTCCTTCCTGTTGGAGGACGAAGTGGCACCCAAGAAGATTTTAGACCGAGTACTTGAAACGACCATACCGGTGCCCTTCAAAGAGCTAATCTCAGTCACCCCCAAAGTCCAAAAGCAATTTCAAGACTTAGCCACCTCAAAGCGCATCCCTCTTGCAGCCAACTCAGTCCATATTAACGAGCTCTCAGGCCGAGACCCTAGAGCTATCTCTCGCCGATTCAACGATAGTGTAATCCAAAGCAACGATGGACTAATTGTCGCTCACCACAGCGTTCCCCTTAGATCACTCAAAGCTAAAGTTCTAGGTACTCCTATCATGATTACCGGAGTACTGGACTCGGGTTCAGAAATCATCACCATGCCCAAGCGGGTGTGGGAGACTCTGCATTTACCAGTCCGGTCAGACCACGTCATGACTATGTTCAACGCGAATACGACCACAGAATCAACCATCGGCGTCATAGAAAACCTTCAGCTAGACTTCGGTGCTGGCGAAGTTTGCGTCCAAGTCCAGGTCATCCCCCATGCCAACTTTGATCTATTACTTGGCCGACCATTCCACTGCCTTATGAGCGCCACTACTGATGATTTCCCAGACGGATCCCAGAACATCACTCTATGCGACCCCAACTCCAGAAAAGAGTATAAACTAGCAACTAGACCATGGACTGAAGGATGTCCTCGGTGCCAACGTAACCTACTGTGCACTAACCACCAATCCATCATCGAGATGGATATTTTAGATATCGATGATCCACTGTCAGGTCGGGGAGATACCGTTAACCGTTCCTCTTCAACCCTAATGAATCGGTCTTCTGACCGGTCTTCATGTTCACCTTGGTCTTATGTCCTGGACTACCAATTTATTTTCCGAACTTCTTCGTATATGTATCTTTCTTCCACCCAGCCATCTCTTACTCTGTCTTCTAATTTCACTTTTGATTCTACTTCTTATGATTACCGACCTCAACCAGTCGTGGCACCTCTCAAGGAGGAAAACCGTGTGCTGCGTCGGCTTCCCAACGATCCCCCTTTCGGTCTTCTACCTCTACTTACTCACCCACTGGACTTCATACCTGGACTATGTTTTACCCAGGAACAAGTTGACGATCTAGACCTCGACCACGCAAAGTGGCTTAGGCCCGAAGAAGTTAAACTAGTCTGGTGGATCGTACTCAACCATGAAAAAGCCTTCACTTGGGTTCCAGCCGAGCGGGGCAGACTTGACAAACGCTATCTCCCACTAGTCAAGATACCAACCATCCACATCTCCTCCTATGACTCCCAGGCGAATGGCATAGTCGAACGACGCCATTTTGATGTCCGGGAGGCCATTATCAAAACCTCCCAGTGGGGGGAGTCTTGCTGGCACCTCGCCACTCACTCGGTCTTTTGGGCCGAGTGCGTCACTATACTTCGGTCTACCAGTTTGTCACCATATTTAATGGTCCATGGTGTCGAGCCACTTTTCCCTTTTGATATTGCCAAAGCTACTTACCTCATTCCCCTCCCCAACGAAGAACCTCTCTCACTGTCCAGACTTATAGCTTGGAGAGCACGCCAACTCCAGAAGCGCCAAGAAGACTTAGACTCAATCGGTGAACAAGTCTGCAAGGCTCAATTCGAGTCTGTGAAGCATTTCGAGGCTTCATTCAAGAATCACATAAAGGACTTCAATTTCCATCCTGGAAGTCTTGTATTAGTCCGGAATACATGCATAGAAAAGGAGCTCAACTGAAAGATGAAACCAAGGTACCTCGGTCCAATGGTGGTCCTTCGCCGGACTACTGGAGGATCCTACGTCCTGGCTGAGTTGGACGGCGCACCTTCTCGACTTTGTTATGCTGCCTTCCATCTTATCCCTTACTATCCCCGTTTTCGTTCCTCCATTCCTGTTACTGAACTTACAGGTCTTGATGACAAAGACTTAGACAAGATTACCAACGAAGACCTCAACAAACCTCCAGATGAAGAAGAGTTGTCGGACTATAGTCTGGACGACTGACCACACTGGTCTACCCTTAGTCCCACTGCCCATATGTAGATTTTCTCTCTCTCTGTTTCACCCCGGGTTTCGACCAGTGATCTGTCTCCCCACACCGAAAAATAACAAAATAAAACTGCTAAAAATACTCTACAGACTTTCTCTCGCCTCATCATCAGTCTCAGTTATCATATATTTCTCTGTCTCTGTCTCTGTCTCTGTCCGTTTCTTTTCTAACGTGTCTCATAAAACCGATCTTTCGTATAGATATTTTCAGATTCGAACATGCAAGGACACAGCGCCCCTTATAGATGTATAAAATAGACCGCCCCACAAAACAGTCCACCATAGTCCAGGGAAGTCCACTAGGAATAGACGAAGAAAGGACAATCGATGAAGCCAAGTCGAGCAGTACCTCGCACCGAAGATACTTCCCCAAGAGACTACTGGTAGGAATAGAAGCAAAAGTTGACCAAAGAAAACAAGTCAGGTGGTACCCTGCATTATCAGACTGGTATAGTCCAACCGGTCTTACAATCCAAACCCCTTCCTTTTCTTTCTAAGTTCTTTCCTTGATTTCTTTTTGTTTTTGTTTTCCTTCTCACATTTCAACGATTTCGCTATTCAAATACGCTGCTACTTCTACTCCACCGTCAGATCTACCACCTCGATCATTATCCCCCATGTGTTATACCTCGGTCTACTTGAACCGTGCTGTCCGGCCCACACAATCCTTCTTCGTATCCACTCGTCTTCGTCGCAACCTTGTCTACGGGCTCCATTACCAGACCGACTTTGCCCGCTCCATACCATTTGTTTCGTCACCATCGCTGCCCCAAACCACTGTATCACCGTCTTATTATCCTCCTCCAGCTTTATGGTCGTCCAGTATCATCTTGGTCAAATGGATGCTCCGATAGCATCAACCATAGACTGGAACATGTTGGCTGGAGATTAGATTCTTCATTTGGGACATGGTGAAGCAAATATAGATGGACTTGGTTGAAGAAGATCGAAGACTGTTAAGCAAAACCCTGCGCCCTGCCATTTATGATGTTTGACACACATGCGTTCATACCGTTATGAAGATCTGACTGGGGACGGTCAGAAGCAAAGCCCCCTGTGGATGTAGAGGTTGACACACCTCTACGTGTATAACCTTATGTTTTCTATGTTTCCATCACTCAAACACTTTACTTACCTACATTTCAAAATAGTCCGGTTCGACAGTCTACACAGT
This sequence comes from Solioccasus polychromus, assembly GCA_038090335.1. Classification (NCBI taxonomy): domain Eukaryota; kingdom Fungi; phylum Basidiomycota; class Agaricomycetes; order Boletales; family Boletaceae; genus Solioccasus; species Solioccasus polychromus. The sequence goes on from JBBPMM010000560.1 coordinate 5,440, forward strand.
CCATGACAGACCGGTCAGACTAGTGTGTACACCGAACGGACTAGTCTTTACTATGATTTCTTACTTGGTTACCTTTTTCGTAAGTTTCCCCTATTTTACTTGACCTTTCGGTTCATAGCTCCGACGTCACCTTAGACGTTCGGGCTACTTGGGACTGAGTTGGGATTTTCCGTTGCCACCCGTCAGGGTTGGTATTTCATATTCCCGGTCTCGACCCATTCCTTTTATGTCATTAGGTACATAGACCATGTGTCTCTCCATACCTACATAGAAGTCTGAGTATGCCTGGACTACAAATTTTGTACTCGTCATTTGAAATGACAGCAGCAAAAGCTACCATTTGCTCACCACCGTCACTGTTACCATTGGGATACCGCTCCCTCACCATTTTCACCATCTACCACACCGTTTCTCTCGACTGAACCGCCAGTCTTAATGTATTTTAACGACTTACACCGACTGGACTACCGTTTACGACCATCCGGACTGCGTCTGGACTATACTTGTTCGTGCCCACCTTCGTTCTAGGACTAATCCCTTGCACTAGAGTCCCTCTGGGGCGAACATATCGCTCCTCCATCACCCTCAGACTACTCCCAGGTGGCCAGGACTAACAGTCCACTCAACCACCTTTCAGGTCTTTTCACCGGACTATAAATTTTGTACTCGTCATTTGAAATGACAGCAGCTTTCTACCGTTTGCTCACCACCATCACTATTACTGTTGGGATACTGCTCCCTCACCATTTTCACCATCTACTGCACCGTTTCTCTCGACTGAACTGCCAGTCTTAACGTATTTTAATAACTTACACCAACTGGACTACTGTTTACGACCGTCCAGACTGCGTCTGGACTATACTTGTTCGTGCCCACCTTCATTCTAGGACTAATCCCTTGCAATAGAGTCCCTCTGGGGTGAACATATTGCTCCCCCATCACCCTCAGACTACTCCCAGGTGGCCAGGACTAATAGTCCAGTCAACCACCTTTCAGGTCTTTTTAGCGTGGTTGCAACAACTACTCGAAGAACTCGGATACAAGTTGGCTCCTATCCCACTATGTGGTGATAACCAGGGTTCCATTTTCATGGCCTCTAACCCAGTCACTGAACGAAGATCCAAACACATTGAGATCAAGTGGCATGGAATCAGAGAGCACATTGAAAAGAAACATATTGAGCTATTCTTCATCAAAGGCCAATATAACCAACCCTGCAGATATGTTCACCAAGAACCTAGGCCACATCAAGTTCACCAAACTTCGTTCCCAACTTGGGCTAGTCTTCTATAAAGACTAATGATTTGCACACATTTGCTTATGTGCTCATAAGATGCACTTAGCAAGGGGGAGTGTTGAATGTGTGCTATTGTAGCTAGCACTTCAATGGACTACATAAGCTTATCATAAGTAGTAATTACCATATTAGTATGCAGTTAAATATTTGAACTCCACAGCTGAGTTTAAATAGAGTCTTTAATCTCTACCATCATCATCTGTGAGCTACCCTCAGATGATAACCTCTATAAGTCAAGCAGGCTTTCCTCTTGCTGTAACAGTCCAGTCTGTTTCAACAACAATCTGTTGATTGATTGGGTATTGAACCACATCAGCTTTCTGACTACTGAGCAACAAATGCTAGCAACAAAGGTGCCTCCCTCTGCTCTGTCCGCTGTTATGCTGAGGCTAGTAACTCAGCTAGTAACCGATGAAATAGAATCAATGGAAGATTCTATGCCTGTGACTGGGCCAAACTCTGATGAGGATGGCAACGATGATGGTTGTTCCTTCTTGGATGAAGTCTACTCAGACTTGGAGATCATGCTGGGCAATAGTTGTGATGAAGTAGATGACTTGGTATGGGACTTCATGGTAGGTGATTATGGCAAAGTAACAGGTGACTTGGATAACTGGAATGGTGGCAGGATCTTGCTTGAGGAGTGGCTTGCTGGTTACTAGGCTTGAATTGCATAGAACTAGCTACCAACTATGGTACAAGGTTGGACTATTTATAGTATCTGGGATAGTGCACAGACCAAGAAGAGAAAGGAAACTATCTAGAATGTTCTGGAGAATACAGGCTAAGTAGGTAATGTCACAGCTCTGGTGCTGTAGGGTAAGATGCCTTGTGTCCACATATGCCACATGCATCACACAGAAGGCCGTGACAGGCATCCTTGCAATGACAGTGGGCCCATAGGAAACACTTGGGATAACAGTAGGCATGACACTCTAGGTACCAGTGTCCCCATTTCTGGCACTTAAAACATTGCCCTCAACATATGGGGGTGTCTGAGAGATGGTTGATGTCAATGGGATGGTCGGAGGTTCCAAATGAGGATGCAGTGCTTCCATCTGGGGAAGTGAACTATAAGTCATTTAAGGTCTGGTGGAGAGTATCCATGGAAGGGGAGGTTGGTCATGAGGGAGCAGGGGATCAAGATGCAGGGTGGTTCAGGGATGGGGTCCACATCAGTCTAGCTGGAGTGGAGACAGGGAGAGTGGGGGAGTCATCATACAACGAAAGACATGGGGGCAGTTGGTGTGAGTAGGGTGTTGGTTGGCGTCACAAGGCATGATGTCAAGGTCTTCTCGAGGAAGAGGTGGTGGTAGGAGGAGTAGAGGATGAGAGGGAGGTGAGGAGGAAATGAGGGAGAACATGGTCAGTGGTGGTAAGAGGATAACCGTGGTATTGCTCCTCTTCAGAGGGAGTGAGCCCCATGATGAGGGACTGAAGTGCTGGGAGGAGGGAAGGCAGGATGTGGTTTGCAAAGAACCAAAATCCCTCACTGTGCATCACATCGAGGAGATGATCCAGTGTTTGCTGGACTGAGTGATCAATAGTTTGTTTATGGATAGGGTCCACTCCCACATGGAAGCATTGATAAAGAAGATCAGTAGTGTAGATCTGGTGGTACAGGTGTACCATCCCTTGTAGAGATGCGGCCTGGTCCCAGAAGGGGTCTTTCTCCATGCAGAAGAGGGGTTGGGGGTCAGCAAGGATGGTGCCATAGAGTATGTGGCAGAGGGAGACTGGGAGGCATTCAGTGTAGATGGCAATGGAGGACATGGCGCAAGGTGATAGGCGAATGGAGCGTCGACGATAGGTTAGACAGTGGGGATGGTCTAAAGGCATTGCTGGGTTTTATAGTCTGAAAGTACCTCAGAGGCATTTCCCAGATTAGACTTGGGTTCCCAGGTGTTTTTGGCAGAGGAATACCCTTTCCATTTCATGAGGTATTGTTATTGTCCACATGTTCCACAGTGATTGAGTATATCTTCAACTTCCCATTCTTCTTTGCCTTCTATCTCCTCTGATGGGGGCTTTAGGAAGTTAGAGCCATGTTCTGGTGTTTTCTGATAGGACAATAAGAGGGATGCATGGAAGATGTTATGAATTTTCCAGGATGGGGGAAGTTGGAGTTCATAGGCAGTGGGGGATATGACTTTAGAAATTTCAAAGGGGCCTTCTCATCGAGGAAGGAGTTTCTTGGAGGTATGGCGAAAATGGAGGTTCCATGCCTCCAACCACACCTTATCACCGACTTTCCATGGTTTGAGTTTGGAGAAGGTACTTTCTTTCATGATCTGGGCAGAATTCTCATGAGCTGCAAGGGCTTCTTTCTGTGCTTCATCCAGGAGGGAAAGGCATTTTTCTAGCGTGGGGATAAAAGTCTTTTCAAGAGGGGGATATTCCCTGGGTTCATATCTGAACATCAGGGAGAATGGGGTTTTCTGGGTTGAAGCATGCATGTTGGAGTTGTAAGAGAATTTGGCTAGAGGAAGAAGGTCTACCCATTTGTCAGGGCGACCTTCAGAGAAGATTCTTAGATAAGTTTCTAGAACTGGTTGGCTTGTTCAGTCTCTCCATTGGTTTGTGGATGATAAGCAGTGGAGAGTTGTAGGTCATATCCTAGGAGTCGAGAGAGCTTACATGTGAATGCGGATGCAAATTGAGGACCTCGATCAGAGATAACCAAAGAGTGAAGACCAAATTGAGGGAAGACTTTTTCTAGGAAGAGTTGAGCAACTCCTTCTGCATCAGTAGTTTTTGAGCAAGGGAAGGAAATTACCCCCTTTGTAAGTCTGTGGTCAACCACAACCAGAATAGAATCAAAACCACGCAATGGTGGGAGATCGGTAATGAGATTGATGGAGATTTGTTTGAAGGGGCGAGTTGTAGTGGAGGAGATGGGGGAAAGTGGTGGGACAGTAGGGTGAGTATTTACTTTGTTCTGCTGGCAGATAGCACAGCCAGTGATGAAACACTAAACAAAGGTGGATAAACCAGGCCACCAGAAATCATGAGTCACAAGGGTGTGAGTATGGAAGATGCCACCATGACTACCTATGAAAGAGGAGTAAACAAATGAGACAATGTCATGACATAAAGATTCAGGGATGTAGAGTCGATTATGGAAGTAGAGTTTCCTGTTGTTGAAGGTCCAGTCATGGAGGGAAGAGCAGGGAAAGAGGGGAGAGCCAGCAAGTGATTTGGAGATGGCATCAAGGACAAGAGGATCAGAAGGGGATGATAGGGCAATTTTGTCCAAGAGGGCAAGGTCAATAGCACAAATAAAGATGGAGTTGGGAAGGAGGATAATATCTTGGTTGTCATTGGTGGTTTCAACATTGTTATGTCAGGAAAGTGCATCAGCAGGACCCATTTGCAATCCTGGCATATGAGTAAAAACAAGATCGAAATCTTGTAGGAATAGAAGCCAGCAAGCCTGTCTGCAGGAGAGTTTTTGAGGTTTGCAGAAGTAGGACAATTTCTTATGATTGGTAAGGATGGTGACTGGATGAGAGGTCCCTTGGAGGTAGTGTTGCCACTTATAGAGAGTGGGATGATGGCAAGGAGTTCATGATCATAGATGTCATAGTTTCATTCTGCAGAGGAGAGGGTGTGGGAGAGGTAGGCACAAGGGTGGAGATCTCCATTAGCATCTTTCTGCATCAAGACCCTGCCCATAGCAGTAAGCAAGGCATCCATCATAACGAAGAAAGGGGAAGTGGTATTGGGTAAATGCAAAACAGGGGTGGTCATAAAGACCTTCTGTAGGGTCCGAAAAGCTGTGTCTTGGGGAGAATCCCAATGCCAAGGAACAGATTTCTTGGTGAGTTTGATGAGGGGTTGTGTGATCATGAAAAAATTCGCAATGAACTTCCAGTAGAAGTTACAGAACCCTAGGAAGGATTATACAGCTTTAACGGAGGTTGGTGGTTTCCATTCTTCGATCACCTTTAGCTTGGTCAGGTCCATAGAGGCTTGGTGATGTCCAATGACCATTCCTAGATATTCCACTTCAGCAATGTCAAATGAACACTTGGAGATCTTTAGACATAGATGAAGATCTTGTAATCGGTGAAGAACTTTCTTAGTACAGGTTTGATGTTTGATGGGATCAGAAGAGTGGATCAAAATATCATCCATATAGATGACGACCCATCCTTCAGTGATAAGATCCTGAAAGGCATTATTCATGAATGCCTGGAACATAGCTGGGGAGTTACACAATCCAAAAAACATCACTGTAGGTTCGAAGAGGCCGAAAGGAGTGATGAATGCTGCCTTCCACCTATCTTCTGGCTTAATGAGTATGTTGTTATATCCCCATCTGATGTCAAACTTTGTGAAGATGGTTGAGTCTTTCAGTTTATCCAGAAGGTCTGATATGAGAGGAAGGGGATAAGCATTTTTGACAGTATGGGAGTTAAGGTATCGATAGTCTTGGCATGGCCATAGAGAACCATCCTTCTTTGGAACAAAAAAGAAAGGGGATGCTTGAGGGGACTTCAAGGGTACTATTCTTCCAGTTCTAAGGTGTTCATCAACAAACTCTTTACATGTTGCCATTTCCTTGAGATTTAGGGGGTACACTTTGGTGACTTTAGGAATAAAGGAGTTGTCAAGATCGATACCATGGTCAAAGGGTCATGACGGAGGGAGTAGGTCATGGGTCTTTTCTTCAAATACTGAGGCATACTTGCTATATTCTGGGGTAGCATTTTCTCCTTTTTTGGGGCAGCTATTGCTGCTTCGGTGGCAATAGTGGTCTTTTGCAAGGACTCAACAAAATACCATTTATCTAGAGCTTCTCCTTCAGCATTTTGATTTATTGGCATGTCTGGAACAAGGATTGTCCTCATTTGCCAATCTATCATCAGGTTTACCTTAGTAAACCAGGGAATTCCTAGAATAGCTTGATCTTCTCCACAATTGAGGATAAAGAAACGAATGACTTCCTCACATTCACCTATTTTTATGACTAGGTGAGTTTCCTTGTGAATGAACCCTCCCTTGTTTTCGGATCCATCAACATTAGATGCCTTAATAGGGAATTGAAGTTGTCAAGTGGGGAGTTGGTATTTGGCAATGGTCACTGGATCAACAAAGTTTTTGGTGGCTCCTGAATCCAACAGGGCCTTTATTTCAGTGGTTTTAACTTCATGAGATAGAGAAATGGGAATCCGAATAGATTTCTCTTTCCTATTGGTACAAATGACAGGAGTGGAATGTTCTGGAGGAGAAGATGCTGATACTTTCCTCTGCTTTAAAAATCCAGCTTCTCTTTCAAGCTGATCTTCACCACTTTTTCTTCCTCAGGTTCTTCCTCTTCTTCGAAGCATGCTTTGAGAACCCTAACCAATTCCTTTTGGTCCATCTTTCATCCTTCAAGGACTTTGATATAGTGATCTAAGTCAGATGGGGGAGTTGGGTTGTCTTGGGAAGAGGGTTTGGTCAAGGTGGAAGCAATCTGGGTAGGGTTTCATGGGGGACAAGGAGGAGTTGGGTTTCCTTCCTTCTTCTCATCTTGAGGGTGATTCCTAGTGATGCATCCCTTCTTGTGACAGATGACAACCCTTACTCCATACCCTTTAGTCCTTCCACCATCCCCCTTGAACACACCATGTCACTCCTGGACTTACCCATGGAAGTCCCCATCGAAGTAGAGACCAACCCCACTATCAAAGTTCCCAAAGCAGGACCCTCAGACCCACAACTAGACATTGACTGGGAACAAGAGTTCGAACCAGACGAAGAAGAACTTAGGAGAAGAGTAGAAGCTTTTCAAGAACAGAGATGACGAGAGGATGAAGAAGCTTTCCAGCGTATCAGAACAGAAACATGCAACGAAGAATGGCCAAAACTGCCAAACTGAAAGCCGGCCTTCCTGACAACTTTTCTGGAGAGTCGAAAGATGCTATATGATGGATGCTTGCTATGAGAGCATACTTTAAGATGAACGACAAACTCTACAATGACAAGGCAAAGATGCTCACTACTCTGAATAAGATGAGTAAAGGACGAGGAAAAGTCTTTTCCGAAGGATGGTTCTACCGCCTAGAAAGCCCTAATCTCAAAGATGATCAATGAACCTTTGATATCATGGCTGCCGACTTCGTCAAAACCTTTTTCCCTTATGACATGGCCAGCAAAGCCTGATGAATCATATGAAACCTTTCCCAGAACACCAAAGATAAGGATGGATTTGCTAAATATGTCACGGATTTCTCCCTAGCTGCTGCCCAAACTGGTATCGTCAACAAAGAAGCCCTTATTGAGTACTTCAGAAGAGGATTAGATGAAAAAATCACTACCAATATCCTTTCTATGGCTGCCATCCCTACTACTCTCCAAGGATGGATGGAACAGGCTAGTAAGTTTAACATGCAACAAGAGTGCATCAAGGACATGAAGAAGGGCCTAGGGTGGTGAAACTTTTCTGAATGAAAAGACCCAAACACCATGGAGGTAGATGCAGTATGACTATCCCTGGTAGAGAAGGCACGCCATGTTCAAGAAGGACAATGCTTCATCTGCCACAAAAAGGGATGCATCACCAGAAATCACCCTCAAGATGAAAGGAAAGAAGAAAATTCTCCTCCTCCTTGTCCACCATGAAACCCTACCAGGGTTGCTACCACCTTGACCAAGCCTTCCCCCCAGGACAACCCAACTCCACCATCCGACCTAGATCACTACATCAAAGTCCTCAAAGGACGAAAGGTAGACCAGAAAGAATTAGTTAGAGTCCTCAAAGCTTGCTTCAAAGAAGAAAAACCAGAGGAAGAAAAGGTAGTGAAGGTCAGCTTAAAAGAAAAGTTGGATTTTTAAAATGGAGGAAAGTATCAGCATCTTCTCCTCTAGAATGTTCTGCTCCTGTTATCTGTATCAATAGGAAAGAGAAATCTATTCGAATCACCATCTCTTTATCCCATGGAGCAAAAACCACTGAGATAAGGGCCCTGTTAGATTCAGGTGCCACCAAAAATTTCATTGATCCCATAACCATCACCAAGTATCAATTCCCCACTCGACAACTCCAACTTCTTATTAAAGCGTCTAATGTGAATGGATCCGAGAATAAGGGAGGGTTCATCTGTAAAGAAACCCACTTAGTCCTAAAAATAGGCGAACAGGAAGAAGTCACCTGCTTTCTAGTTCTCAACTGTGGGGAAGATTGAGCCATTTTAGGAATCCCCTGGTTTACCAAAGTAAACCCAACCATAGATTGGCAAACAAGGACAATCCTCATTCCCAACACTCCAGTAAACCACAATGCTGAAGGAGAAGCTCTAGATCAATGGTATCTCATGGAATCTTTATGAAAGACTACTATTGCCACTTCAGTGGCAATAACTGCCCCCAAGAAAGAGAAAACCCTACCCCCGGAATATAATGAGTACTCTTCAGTGTTTGAAGAAAAGACTCATGACCTACTACCTCCATCTTGCCCCTTCAACCATGGCATCAACTTAGATGACTCCTTTGTCCCAAAAGTTGCTAAAGTATACCTCCTGAATCCTAAAGAAATGGAGACTTGCAAGAAATTTGTCGACAAACATCTTTGGACAGGAAGGATAACCCCCTCAAAGTCTCCACAGGCATCCCCTTTCTTTTTCATCCCAAATAAAGATGGATCCTTATGTCCATGTCAAGATTACTGATATCTCAACTCACATACTATTAAGAATGCCTATCCTCTCCTCCTAATATTGGATCTTTTAGATAAACTGAAGGACTTGACTATCTTCACCAAATTCAACATCAGATGAGGATATAACAATATACTCATTAAACCTGAAGACAGGTGGAAAGTGGTGTTCATCACTCCCTTTGGTCTCTTTGAACCAATGGTGATGTTCTTTGGATTATGCAACTCTCCAGCAACATTCCAGGCATTTATGAATGATGCCTTTCGAGATTTCATTGCTGAAGGATGGGTCATTATTTATATGGATGATATCTTAATTCACTCCTCTGACCCTGCTGAGCATCAAGACCATATCAAAAGGATTCTTCAAAGACTATGTGACCTTCACCTATGCTTAAAGATCTCTAAATGCTCTTTCGACATCACCAAAGTGGAGTACCTAGGAATGATCATCGGACACCACCAAGCCTCTATGGACCCAACTAAGTTGAAAGTGATAAAAGATTGGAAACCACCAACCTCCATCAAAGCTGTATGGTCCTTCTTAGGGTTTTGTAATTTTTATAGAAAGTTCATTGCGAACTTCTCTATGATTGCACAACCCCTTATTGAATTGACCAAAAAATCTGTTACTTGGCATTGGGATATCCCCCAAGAAAACGCTTTCTGCACCTTGCAGAAAACCTTCATGACTACCCCCATTCTACATCTTCCTGACACTACCTCCCCTTTCTTTGTCATGATGGATGCCTCACTTATGGCCACCAGGGGCATCTTAATACAGAAAGATGCTAATGGCAACCTCCATTCCTGTGCCTACCTCTCTCATACCCTTTTCCCTGCAGAACAGAACTACGACATTTATGATTGGGAGCTTCTTGCCATTATTCATGCTCTTTATGAATGGTGACACTATCTCCAAGGGACCTCTCACCCAGTCTCCATCCTCACAGACCACAAAAATTTATCCTACTTCTGTGAACCATGCAAACTCTCTTGCCAACAAGCCCACTGGCTCCTATTCCTACAAGATTTTGATCTTGTCTTTACCCACACTCCTGGGTCACAAATGGGTCCTGCTGATGCACTCTCCCAATATAATAGTGTTGAAACTGCTGATGACAACCAAGATGTTGTCCTCCTCCCTGACTCTGTCTTTGTTCAAGCTATTGATCTAGCTCTCTTGGACAAAATTGCTCAATTGTCCCCTTCTGACCCTCTAGTTCTCAATGCCATCTCTAAATTGCTTGCTGATTCCCCTCTCTTCCTCCATTCTTCACTCTGTGACTGGACTTTTGATGATGGGAAGCTTTACTTCCATAACTGGCTCTATGTACCTGAGTCTCTACAACATGACATCATCTCCTTCGTCCATTCCTCCTTTGCCGGCAGACATGGTGGTATTTTCCACACTCATGCCCTCATCGCCCATGACTTTTGATGGCCTGGTTTGTCAACCTTTGTCCATTGCTTTGTAACTGGTTGTGCCACCTCTCAGCAAAACAAGGTGAATACCCATCCAACTGTCCTGCCACTTTCTTCTATTCCCTCCACTGCATCACACCCCTTTGAACAAATATCCATCAACCTTATCACTGACCTCCCACCTTCCCATGGTTTTGACTCCATTTTGGTTGTGGTTGACCATGGGCTTATGAAGGGGGTAATTTTCTCCCCCTGCTCTAAAACTATAGATGCTGAAGGAGTGGCTCAACTCTTTTTAGAAAAAGTTTTTCTCCAATTCAGTCTTCACTCTTCAGTCATCTCTGACCAAGGTCCTCAGTTCATGTCTGCATTCACACAAGAACTCTCTTACCTCCTAGGATATGACCTGCGACTCTCTACCACCTATCATCTGCAGACCAATGGAGAAACAGAACGAGCCAATCAGTCTCTAGAGACCTACCTAAGAATCTTCTCCAAAGGCCACCCTGACAAATGGGTAGACCTACTCCCCCTAGCTGAATTCTCTTATAACTCCAATGTACACACATCAACTCAAAAGACTCTGTTCTTCCTAATGTTTGGATATGAACCAAGGGAATATCCCTCCCTCAGAAAGACATTCATTCCTGCTCTGGAAAAGCATCTTTCCCTCCTGGAAGAAGCATGGAAAGAAGCCATAGTGGCTCATAAGAATTCCACCAGGATTATGAAGGAGGGAACCTTCTCTAAATTTAAACTGTGGAAAGTCAGAGATAAGGTGTGGCTGGAAGCCTGGAACCTCCAGTTCTGCCATACCTCCAAGAAGTTACTCCCCCAACGAGAAGGCCCCTTTGAAATATCGAAAGTCATATCTCCTATTGCCTATGAACTCTGACTTCCCCCATCTTGGAAGATTCATAATGTCTTCCATGTGTCGCTCTTATCATCCTATCAGGAAACCCTGGAACATGGACCCAATTTCTTAAAACCCCCATCAGAGGAGATACATATGTAGAAGGAGAAGAAGAATGAGAAGTCAAAGATATACTTAATCACCATGGAACATGAGGACAGAGACAATACCTCGTGAAATGGAAAGAATACTCCTCCGCTGAAAACACCCAGGAACCCGAATCCAATTTGAGAAATGCCCCCGAGGTTTTACAGGAATATAAAATGAGATGACACCTTTATGTCGGCACCATCATCTAACACCCACCTGACACTCCATTCATCTATCACCTTTCGCTATGTCTTCCTCCATCATCTATGCTGAACGTCTCCCCATTTTCCTTCACTGCATCCTCTACAGAACCATCCTCACCAACCCTCACCCCCTCTTCTGTGTTGAGAAAGATCCCTTCTGGGACCAGGCTCTCTCATTACAAGTGATGGTACAGTTGTACCACCAGATCTACACCACTGACCTTCTCTACCAACACTTCCATGTGGGAGCAAACCCTGTCCATAAACAGGCCATCAATCATTCAGTCCAACAAACATTAGACCATCTCCTTGATGTCATGCACAATGAGGGGTTCTGGTTCTTTGCAAACTGTATCCCCACTTTCCTCCTCCCTATGCTCCAATCTCTTGTTGCAGGGTTCACACCCTCTGAGGAAGATTGCTACCATGGCTATCCTCTTACCACCACCGATCACATTCTTCCCCAATTCCTGCTAAGTTCCCTTTTGTCCTTGTCCTCTCCCAGCATAAACCCTCCTACTACCATGCCCTCTGGATGCTGACCAAACACCATACTCACTCCAAACTCCCCCACACCTCTCATCATACAATGACTCCCCTGCTCTCCCTGTCCCTGCTCCAGCTAGGCTGATGTGGACCCTATCTCCAAACCACCCAGCATTGTGGTCACCTGCTCCTTTATGACCCACCTCCCCATCAGTGGAAACCCTCCACCAAGCCCTCAATGACTTACAATTCACTTCCAGAGATAGAAGCACAGCATCCTCCTTTGGAACCTCTGAACACCCCATCAACATCGACCATCTCCCAGACACTCCTATATGACAGGGTCAATGCTTCAAGTGCCAACAGTGGGGACACTGGTACTTGGAATGCCATAGATATCACTGCCCTAAATGTTTCCTATGGGCCCCCAGTCACCAAAAAGAGGGATATGAGGATGTAAAGTTTCACACTGTCCCAATATTTCCACTAACCCATTACAACTTGGATAGTTGAAGAAAACTCCTCTTCTGGAAGGAAAATAATAGTTTGTAGGGGATTTGTCCAGCTCTGGGATCTGGATGTTAGAAAGGGGGCAATGTTATGATTTTACTATATCTTCCTTTCTTCCAATCCTTTCCAACCATGTCTGATTTCTTCCATTCCATTTTCTTCCATTTCTGACTTCCTCCATTTTGCCTTATAGAACTGGAGCTGTATTATTACTTGTTTTGTCCATATTCTTCGGAACATTCTAGATAACTTCCTTCTTCGCTTCCTGGTCTGTGCACACCGTTTGTACTATAAATACTGGATTCGTACCACATGGACCTTAGCTAGTTCTATGCAATCCCAGCCTAGTAACCAGCAAGCCACTCTTCGAGTGAGACCTCCCAACATTCCAACCTTCCAAGTAGCCTGTTACTTTGCTGTTATCCATCACTGTGAAGTCTTGAGGAGCAAATAGGTTTGCCCCAGAGGAACTCTATGTTAGAACAGCTGAATCCACACAGCTGGAGCTCACTGTTAGAAACTGTATTCAATGTGGTGTAAAGTACAAATACCTGGAGCTCACTGTTAGAAACTGAGGAAAGCGAAACAGTGAGCTCCAACACTAAGGTTGAAGCACAAACAAATGAAAACAATATGCCACAATGTGGCTG
>JBBPMM010000561.1:0-18618 GCA_038090335.1 Solioccasus polychromus
TCTGGGGACTCCGAAGACACCGTCAGATGGATGATGGCAATGAAGGCATATTTTTCTATGAACGCCGACCTCTACGATGAAAAATCTATGCTCTTAACCGCTCTCAATAAGATGAGCAAAGGAAGGGGAAGAACGTTTTCCGAAGAATGGTTTTACAAACTAGAGGATCCCGAAATCCTCGCCACAGACAAAACCTTTACTAAAATGGCTGAAGACTTTTCAAAGACCTTCTTTCCCTTCGACGTTGCTAACCGAGCACAACAAACCCTCCGGTCTCTCTCCCAAAATACCAAGGACAAAGACAGATTCGCAAAATACGTTGCAGACTTCTCCTTAGCAGCATCTCAGGCTAGAGTGGTCGATGAAGATTCCCTCATCGACAACTTTGGATGAGGGTTAGATGAAAAACTCGTCACTAATATCCTCTCGATGGCCAACGTCCCCACTACCTTGAAAGGATGGATGGAGCAAGCAAGCAAGTTCCACGCCCAACAAGAAAGGATAAAGGATATGAGGCAAGGACTAGGATGGAGGAACACGGGAGGGTCAAGAAGAGATCCGAACGCCATGGAGGTAGATGCGGTACGCCTGTCCCCAGTAGAAAAGGCCAGGCACATCAAGGAAGGGCGATGTTTCATTTGCCACCGAAAAGGATGCGTCGCCAGGAATCATCCAAAAGACCCCAAAGAACCTGGGCCCTCTCCCCCTCGTCCTCCTCGAAACCCAGCCCGAGCTGCCACTATCACAACAAAAACCGAAGCAAAAGAGCTGTTGGACTTAGATAAATACCTCAAAATCCTCGAAGGAAAGAAGGTAGATCCTAAAGAAATGATTCGAGTCCTGAAGACGTGTTTCGAAGAAGAAGAAGTAGAGGAAACTGTGGCTCGTATAACTACACATCAAAACCTGGATTTTTAAAACGGAGGAAAGTACTGGCGTCTTTTCCTCCAGAACGATTAGCTCCCGTGATTTGTACTAGTAGGAAGGAAAAATCTATCTGGATCCCTATTGCATTATCTCATGGAGTAAAAATTGCCGAAGTGAAAGCCCTGCTGGATTTGGGAGCCACAGAAAACTTCATCGACCCCACCATCATTGCCAAATATCAATTCCCCTGTTCTCGTCTTCGCGTCCCAATAAAAGCCTCCAATGTAGACGGAACAATAAACCAAGGAGGAATCATTAGAAAAGAAACCAAACTTATTCTCCGAATAGGAACTCGAGAAGAAGTCATTTGTTTCTTAGTACTCCATTGCGGAGAAGATCGAGCAATCCTAGGGCTCCCTTGGTTTATGAAAGTCAATCCTACTATCAACTGGGCTACTTGAAAAATCTCCATACCCGATCTCCCCTCTCCAGATTTTTCGGATGACCAACGATACTTAATTGAATCACTCCGAAAAACAACTATTGCCACTGAAGCTGCTGCGACCACTCCACAAAAGAAACACGTCCTCCCTCCACAATATAATTCATATGTGGATGTGTTCAACAAAAAGACACATGATCTCCTCCCCCCATCACGATCGTTTGATCATGCCATCGAACTTGATGACTCTTTTATCCCAAAGGTCGCTAAGGTATACCCCCTTAACCCTAAAGAGCTGCAAACTTGCCAAGAATTTGTCAACGAACACTTACGGATGGGAAGGATCGTCCCCTCCAAATCTCCTCAAGCATCCCCCTTCTTTTTTGTAGGAAAAAAGGATGGCTCTCTTCGCCCTTGCCAGGACTATCAATACCTTAACTCTCATACGGTGAAGAACGCATACCCATTACCACTCATCTCAGACCTCCTTGATAAGCTCAGAGCTTCCACCATCTTCACCAAGTTTGACGTTCGATGGGGGTATAACAATATCCTTATTAAACCAGAAGATCGTTGGAAGGCCGCCTTCATCACCCTGTTTGGTCTATTTGAACCAACGGTAATGTTTTTTGGGCTTTGCAATTCTCCCGCAACTTTCCAAGCATTTATGAACAACGCTTTCCGAGACTTCCTATCTGAAGGATGGATCGTTATCTACATGGACGACATCCTCATCCATTCCTCTGACCAAGCAACCCATACTCGTCGAACGACCCAAGTACTCCAACGACTCCGGGATCTTCACTTGTCCCTTAAACTATCGAAATGTGTCTTCGATGTAGATGAAGTAGAGTATCTGGGCATGATCATTGGACATCACAAAGCAGCCATGGACCCGACCAAACTGAATGCGATTAGGTCATGGGAACCCCCACGGTCTGTTCGCGCTGTCTGGTCATTTCTGGGGTTTTGCAACTTCTATCGAAAGTTTATTGCCAACTTCTCCTCCATTGCACAACCCCTCATTGATCTGACAAAAAAGTCTTCAGCATGGCACTGGGATCAACCCCAACAGGATGCATTCTCCACTCTAAAGAAGTTATTTCTCGCGTCGCCTGTCCTCCAACTTCCTGATCCGCGACAACCATTCTTTGTCATGACAGACGCTTCCCTCGTCACCACTGGAGGAATTTTAATGCAAAAAGATCTTAATGGCGATCTCCACCCTTGCGCTTTCCTGTCAAAAACTCTATCCCCTGCGGAGCGCAACTACGATATCTACGATCGAGAGCTCCTCGCTGTAATACATGCCCTCTATGAATGGCATCACTACCTCCAAGGCACCGGACATCCCGTCACCATACTCACTGATCATAAAAATCTTACTTATTTTAGAGAACCTAGGAAACTCTCTCGTCGACAAGCCCGTTGGCTTCTCTTTCTCCAAGATTTTGATCTTTCCTTCACACACTTGCCTGCGTCTCACATGGGCCCAGCTGATGCACTCTCTCGCCAAGATCATATTGATACCTCCAACGACAACACAACCACTACCCTCCTACTGGACACTGTTTTCGCCCGAGCAATCGATGTTTCCCTCACAGACAAAATTGCCGCATCTTCCACCTCCGACCCCCTTGTTATTGACGCCATCTCTAAAGCCCTCTCCCACTCACCCTTGTTTCCTCGTTCTGCTCTCCACGACTGGTCATTTGATGATGGCAAATTATATTTTAAACACCGACTTTATGTCCCTGCTCCTCTCCGCCATGAAATTGTTACCTTCCTACACTCTTCCCCAGCTGGGGGTCATGGGGGTGTATTTCGTACTACCGACCTTGTCTCTTGCAACTACTGGTGGCCGGGTCTCTCTTCCTTCGTTCATCGTTTTGTTGCTGGCTGCGCCATTTGTCAACAAAATAAGGTAAACACCCACCCGACTGCTCCCCCCCTTTCCCCCATCCCTTCCGTCGCGACTCGCCCTTTTGGCCAGATTTCTGTTGACCTTATCACGGATCTACCCCTCTCCTGTGGCTATGATTCCATTATGGTCATGGTCGACCATGGCCTTACAAAGGGGGTAATTCTCTCCCTGTGCTCGAAACAGATTGACGCAGAAGGAGTAGCCCAGTTATTTTTTGAAAAGGTTTTTCCAAGATTCAGTCTCCACTCTTCAGTAATATCCGATCGTGGCCCCCAGTTTGCCTCGGCATTTGCCAGAGAACTGTCTCGAATATTAGGCTATGACCTTAAACTTTCCACTGCCTATCACCCCCAAACGGACAGAGAAACGGAAAGAGCTAACCAATCCTTGGAAACCTGCCTTCAGATCTTTTCCGAAGGATGACCAGATAAATGGGTCGATCTACTACCCATGGCGGAATTTTCCCACAATGCTAATGTTCATGCTTCTACAAAAAAGACCCTGTTCTCACTCATGCTCGGTTATGAACCAAGAGCCTATCCTCCTCTGGGAAAAACATTTATCCCCGCCCTGGAAAAACGTCTTTCCCTCCTGGAAGAAGCAAGAACGGAGGCATTAGCGGCTCACCAAAACGCCGCCCGAATTATGAAAGAAAGAATCCGTTCCAAATTTAAACCCTGGAAGTTAGGAGATAAGGTGTGGTTGGAAGCCAAGAACCTTCGATTCTGCCACACCTTGCGGAAACTACTCCCCAGACGAGAAGGACCCTTCGAAATCACTAGGGTAATATCCCCCCTAGCTTACGAACTGAAACTCCCACCAACCTGGAAGATTCACAACGTATTCCATGCCTCTCTCCTCTCCTCCTATAAGGAAACAACCGAACATGGACCGAATTTCCTAAAACCTCCGTCCGAGGAAATAGAAGGAGAAGAAGAATGGGAAGTCGAAGACATCCTCAATCACCGAGGAACACGAGGTCGAAGACAATACTTGGTAAAATGGAAGGGATACTCCTCTGCCGAAAACACCTGGGAACCAGAATCCAATTTGGAAAATGCTTCCGAAGTCCTGAAGGACTATATGTAAAAGACGACGAAGTCTTTAAACTCCAACTCAAACCCTCTTGAACTCGTACCACCACCATGTCTTCTAACATCTCTACTCCCACCTCCTTCATCCGCGTGTACGCCCAACGACTTCCAGACCATCACCGCCGTCTTCTTTATGCTAGTATCCTTGCTGACCCCCACGCCATGTTCTTACTCGAGAAGGATGGTCTCTGGGACTGTGCCATTACCCTCCAAGCCCTCGTACGTCTGTACCACCAGACGTTAACTCATCACCTCCTCTACGAACGTCTCCACTCGTCCGCGTCACATGTTATTCAGCAGACCCTGGCCGACTCCCAATCCCTTATCTGCCATCATGTCCTCGATCTTTTGCACTACGAAGGATTCTGGGGTTTCGTTAACTGAATACCCAACTCCGCCCTCCAGAATATCCTAATCCCTCTCATTACGTCGCTGACACCGTCCGAGGAGGACGTCTATGACGGCCTAGTAGCCGTCAATACTTCTCACATCACTCCCAGATTGGTCCCTGCCGGACCTCCCCATCCTCCACCATATCCGCAGCAGGCAACTGCCCCACGACCAGTATCCCCTATCTATCATCCATGGACCCCTTCTCCACCAACCACTTCTCCCGCAAGGACCCTACGACAACGAGGATGCAATCCTAGCCCCTATCCGAGACTAAGGATAGAGACACCACCCTTGTCAACCTCCTCTTCTTCCTCCTATGGTAGCCCCATATCTCCCCCGCGGCCGACCCCTCCTCCCATCGATAGAGACATCATCATCGCTGACGCCTCCCCAGGTTCCCCCGTGAACCCGATCAATGTCAATAACCCACAGAACCCCCCTCGACTGGGCCAATGCTTCAAATGCCAAGAGTGGGGGCATTGGCATGGGGAGTGTATCAAGTTTCGTTGCCCTCGCTGTTTCCTCTGGGCCCCGGGCCATCCCGCACGCCTTTGCAAGGGCTTACCTTGCTCTTCCTGCGGACGGACCAACCACTCACGGGGATACTGTCCCCTATCTAGTGGGAACAACCCTCCGGTAGTCAACGAAGATGTTTGAAAGGGACTTCAAACTACCTAGTGGGGGGGTAATGTTACGAGATAGGACCCCTAGTTACTTTTCTTACCTAAGCATAGTATTTGTCCTCACAGCACCAGAGCTGTGCACCTCCTTTTTCTCCTTTATTCTCCAGGACATTCTAGAAGGTTTCCCCTTCAGTAGATGGTCTGTGCACTTGTGACAGACCTATAAATACCCAGTCCATACCATATGTACTTTAGCTAGTTCTACGCCTATAAAGCTTAGTAACCAGCAAGCCACCTTAGGGTGAGATCCTCTTTGCCAAACTGCCTATCCAAGCCTTAGTCTTGTCGCCGTTGTTGCTCAACGAGATCTCGCCATCCGCTACACCTTTGTCCAGGAAGGGACTCTACTCTTAGTCGCCATTGTCGTAGGCATCTGGCCTCATCCTCATCACTGGTTTCATTATCGGTTCTACTATCTTCATTACTAGCTAGGTTGCTAAGCCCTAGCGTAACACCAAGCACGTGATAATAACTTCTGAAGTCCAGGTCATCAAGGTCTGGACTATCTTCTTTGTCGTTGTCAGAAGACACAGCTGCTGGGGCCATGAAAACGGAGGGGTCAATATCTACAATGGTGTCAATTTCAGGTGAACGTAATGAAATGATACCGGCTGTAACAGCTGAAGCAGCGGGGGCGGACTGCGTTGGGAGTCAGTCTATGCACTCCCGCAGGCAACGAGTACTGGGAACGCATGGGATACGCTTCCTGTCGGGGAGGTATATATGTCCATCTGCGCTGCGGGATGCTTTGCCGGTCTGTGGATATGTGTCGACGTGAGGGCAACTGTTCATGAAGTGAGTGGGATTGCCACAGAAGGCACACTCCTTCAGTCTTGTAGACCATTGGAGGTTTACCTGCTCCTGCTTGACGACAGGAGCGCCACTGGACGAAGGGGCTTGCAGTACTTGGGGCGTAGGGACCGGTGCTGCCCAGGCCGGGTAATACAGTTGAGCGGTCTGTTGCTGACCGGCCGTGGGTAAAGGTCGTAGAGCTGAACCGGTAAGGAGGAATTGAGCAGCGTCGATGGTGTCAGCTATTGGGTAAGGGTCGGATGGGTGATGCATTGTCTTCGTGATTAAGAGTTGCTGCCAGACTTGGTTGCCTAAGTCCGTCAGTAGTCCAGTGAGGAAAAGAGCGTCACAGTCGAGCTGGGAGAGCTTCTTATTGATGATTAAGAACTTCGAGATCTTCTGGAATTTGCGTTGGTATTCCCCAAGGTCTTCAAGCGTGCGCATCGGTTTGGCTTGATATTCCTGGACTAGATATTGTATATCAGCGTGACAATATCTATTAATACCTTCACATCCGGGATATAACTTCTTGACGGCGGCAACAAAGTTGTCCCAGTCCGCCGGGATGATTGAAGCTTTGTCCAGAAGCACCCACCCTTCGGACTCTTCTAAGTCCGCGTACCAGATGGCGGCGCATATCTTCTGGGCTTCAGATATACCAGCAGCATTGCTGAGTTTGTCGACATCTTCGAGGAACTGTGGGAGGGCAGAAGGATTCTTGCCATCAAATCTGGGTGCGTTCTGGGTGCCTCTGAGTGGCATAGGTGTCATTGGGGCTGGGTTAGACATTGGTATGGAGCTAGAAGGTGGAGGGACGATGCTTGGAGGGATAGAGATCAACGGTTGAGCAGTCTGACGGTAGTCCGGTAAGATTGAGGTAGTCCGGGATGGACGAAGTAAATAAGAGAGGGAGGAAGAGGACAATGAGGACGATGAGGATGAGATCGGTGTGAGTGGGGATGGTGGAGTGCAAGGTGACAGTGGGCATTGTGAGGGGATCGAAAGTGGGGATTCAGTCCTTCTCCTCATAGTCTGGGGGGTGGAATGAATAAATGCTCCGGGCACTCGGTCGCTGTGACTAATGCCGTCAGCAAAAACTTCTTCGGAAAATGGAGCTTCAGTGTTAGTAACCCTAATCGAATGAAAAGAGTCTGGTGGCAGTGAGTGGCAGTCCTGTTGAGGCGGTGTCGATGATTGGGGCGGAAGGGCTTCCAGCCAATCGGATTGCGACCCGGTTTCCGTTAGCAGTCTTTGATCACTTTCTGAGGGAGAAAGTCCACTAGAAAAGGAAATATCAATCGAAGGGTTATTGTGTTGTGCGCGGTTAGGGGAGATGGGTATCAGAAAGCTGTTTTCGGATATGTCAAGATTGCGGAACTCGTTCAGTAAAAGAAGTTCATGATGAACTTGTGATAGAAGTTACAGAAACCTAGGAATGACCAGACTGCCTTAACCGATTGAGGGGTTTGCCACTCCTTGATAGTGTTTAACTTGGTGGGGTCCATGGACGCTTGGTGGTGACCGATAATCATACCAAGGTATTCGACCTTGGTGACATCGAAGGAGCATTTGGAGATCTTTAGGGAAAGATGAAGATCCTTGAGGTGCTGAAGGACTCGCTTCGTCTGTTCTTGATGTTCTTCCTGTGAGGATGAGTGAATGAGAATGTCATCCATATAGATGATGACCCATCCTTCGGCGATGAGATCACAGAAGCCATCATTCATGAAGGCCTGGAATGTGGCAGGTGAGTTGCACAGTCCAAAGAACATAATGGTGGGTTCGAAGAGTCCAAAGGGAGTGATAAATGCTGCTTTCCAGCGGTCTTCGGGTTTGATCAGAACGTTGTTATACCCCCATCAGACGTCAAACTTGGTGAAAATGGTCGAGTCCTTTAGTTTATCAAGGAGGTCGGAGATGAGAGGGAGAGGATACGCGTTCTTAACTGTGTGGGAGTTGAGGTAACGGCAATCCTGACAGGGGCATAGGGACCTGTCTTTCTTTGGGACGAAAAAGAAAGGGGAGGCTTGGGGAGACTTGGAGGGGACAATCCTCCCAGTTCGAAGGTGTTCTTCGATGAACTCTTTACATGACTCCAATTCTTTAGGGTTGAGGGGGTAAACCTTGGCGACTTTTGGTATAAAGGAATCATCGAGGTCAATGGCATGGTCGAAGGGTCGAGATCGTGGGAGGAGATCGTGGGTTTTCTCTTCGAATACTGAAGTGAACAGTTGGTACTCTGGTGGCAAGGTTTTTTCTTTCTTAGGGGCAGAGATGGCTGCCTCGGTGGAGATAGTGGTCTTTCGAAGGGATTCAACGAGATACCTCTGTTCCAAAGCTTCCCCTTCTGCATTCTCCTGTTCCCAGACGTTGGGTATGGAGATGGTGCGGGTATGCCAGTCGATGGAAGGGTTTACTTTAGTGAACCAGGGGATCCCTAAGATTGCTCAATCTTCTCCACAATTGAGGACTAAAAATCGAGTGACTTCCTCTTGTCCAGCGATGTTTAGTATGAGGTGGGTTTCCTTTCGTATGAACCCTCCTTTATTGGAAGTCCCATCGACATTGGAGGCGCGGATAGGCATGGGTAGTCGTTTGGTGGGAAACTGGTACTTCGCAATAGTGATTGGGTCGATAAAGTTCTTGGTGGCGCCGGAGTCTAGCAGGGCTTTTGTTTCAGCAATTTTCATTCCATGTGAGAGAGAAATGGGAAGATGAATAGATTTCTCTTTCTTACTGGTACAAAGTATAGGTGCAGAATGTTCAGGAGGAGAAGATGCTGAGGCTTTCCTCCTTTCTAAAAACCCGAGGTCTTTTTGTCCAGGGTGTTCTTGGCTACTCATTCTCCTCCCTCATCCTCGAAGCATGCCTTCAGGACTCGTACGAGTTCCTTTTGGTCAACCTTTCTTCCTTCCAGGACCTTGATGTATTGGTTGAGGTCAGAAGATGGTGGAAGTTCTGGGGCCTTTGAAGGTTCTTCTGCTTTGGTAATGGCAGCTTTAGTCTGATTTCGGAAGGGGTTATTCAATCGCAGAGTAGATGGAGTTCTGTCCTTCCAATCATTCCAAGGGTGGTTATGAGTGGAGCATCCTTGCTTGTGACAAATGAAGCATTGCCCTTCCCTGATGTGATGGGCCTTCTCAACTGGGGAGAGTCAGATGGCATTGACCTCCATGGCGTTAGGGTCTTTCTTCTCAGAGACGTTTCGCCACCCTAGTCCTTTACACATATCCTGAATGCGCTCCTGTTGCGTTGAAAAGACCTGAAAGGTGGTTGAGTGGACTGTTAGTCCTGGCCACCTGGGAGTAGTCTGAGGGTGATGGGGGAGCGATATGTTCGCCCCAGAGGGACTCTAGAGCAAAGGGTTAATCCTAGAACGAAGGTTGGGCATGAACGAGTATAGTCCAGACGCAGTCCGGACGGTCGTAACGGTAGTCCGGTCGGTGTAAGTCGTTAAAATACGTTAAGACTGGCGGTTCAGTCGAGAGAAACGGTGTGGTAGACGGTGAAAACGGTGAGGGAGCAGTATCCCAACGGTGACGGTGATGGTGGTGAGCAAACGGTAGAAAGCTGCTGTCATTTCAAATGACGAGTACAAAATTTATAGTCCGGGCATACTCGGACTTCTATGTAGGTATGGAGAGATGCATGGTCTATGTACCTAATGACATAAAAGGAATGGGTCGAGACTGGGAATATGAAATATCGACGGAATATCCCGACTCGGTCCCGAGTAGGCTGAACGTCTAAGGTGACGTCGGAGCTACGAACCGAAAGGTAAAGTAAGAATAGGGGAACTTACAAAAATAGTAACAAGGTAAGAAATCATAGCAAAGACTAGTCCGTTTGGTGTATGCGCTAGTCTGACCGGTCTGTCATGGACTGTGTAGACCGTCGAACCGGACTATTGTGAAACGTAGGTAAGTAAAGTGTTCGAGTGATGGAAACATAGAAAACATAAGGTTATACATGTAGAGGTGTATCAACCTCTACACCGTAACACCCATAAAAAACATTTAGGGCAGCGATATTTATGGCATTCCAAATACCAATGTCCCCATTCTTGGCATTTGAAGCATTGTCCTCGACGAACAGGGGAGTCAGGGAGGTGATTGACATCTATGGGGTGGTCGAGGGTGCCAAAGGAAGAGGCAACAGCTCCATCCACAGAGGTGAAATGGAGGTTGTTCAGGGCTTGGTGAAGTATCTCCATATTGGGAGAAGGAGGTGGGGAAGGTGTGGGAGACCATGAATTAGGTTGATCTGGGGTTTGAGCCCATGCAGACTGGGGAGTCCAAGTAGGATGGGTGTTACACTGAGACTAGTAACTCAGCTAGTAACCAATGAAGTAGACGTGATGGTAAATGCTTATGCATCGCCGAGGTAATCTCAAGATGATTACAACGAGAATGGTCGTCTCCCAATAGAGGATATTGATGCATCCATAAGGAATGTCCACCTGAACAGTTGCAAGGAAGATGATCAGTTGATAAGTCACTCCTTGATGAGTGAGGAAGCTTCTTAGCATAGTAGCTTGAAGTACTGGAATGGTGGTGGTCTTGCTCTTCCTGAGTGGCTTGCTGGTTACTAGGCTTGGATTGTGTAGAACTAGCTAAGGTACAAGCATAGGGAATCTACCTATTTATAGGTAAAAGGAATGTGTACAGACCAAGAAGAAAAAGGGAACTATCTAGAATGTTCCAGAGGATTCCTAACTGTAACAGGTAACCCTGAGCTCCAGTGCTACAAGGTAAAACGGAAAGGATTGGAAGATGGGGAAAATAGGAACAACAATCTGGGGGAAGTAGGAAATACGAAAGAGTTAGGAAAAGGATAGGGGTTAAGGTCAAACTGTTATGGTTGTGGACCCCTATTCTTTCCTATCTTTTCTGGTCTCTGTTCCTATCTCTCCTGTTTGTCCCTACTTTTCCCAATCATTGTTCCTATCTTTCCCGTTTCCATTTCCTTCCGATTTGCCTTGAAGCACCGGAGCTTGAGGTTACTTATGTATTACAGTTACGAATCCTCCGGAACATTCTAGATAGTTTCCTTTTTTCCTCTTGGTCTGTGCGCATCTTCTCTACCTATAAATACCTAGATTTCCTATGCTTGTACTTTAGCTAGTTCTATGCAATCTAAGCCTAGTAACCAGCAAGCTGCTCAGGATGAGCGAGATCACTGCCATCATTCCAGTACTCTCAGCTACCATGCTAAGAAGCTTTCTCACTGTTCAGGGAGTGAGATACCAACTGATCATCTTCATCGCCACGGTACAGGACTTGCCGTACGGACGAGTCGATACCCTCTATTGGGAGACGACTGTCCTTGTCGTAATCATTCTAGGATTACCTCGTCAGCATATCAGCATATACCACCGCATATATTTCATCAGTTACTAGCTGAGTTACTAGCCTCAGGATAACAAAAGAACTAGCTCTACTCACCGTCCTCTACTCAGCGGACGGAACCCTCTACCCATCATTACTCCTCCTCGTAGCCCTGCCTACCCTTTGCCCTATCAGAAGAAGAAGAAAACCCATAACCCTTATTCCATTCCCTTCGTCGCCACCTCTTCTTCCGTCCCCCTCAAACGAACCACTTCCCTTCCAGAACTGTCTCACAAGGAGACTCCCATTGACGTTGAGCAAGACCCACAACAGGAGGTTGATTGGGAGCAGGAGCTTGACGACAAGCAAGACGCTAGACTTGCCCAACAATTGTCCGCAGAAGGACACGACGACGAAACAGTAAGGAGAAGAGTAGAAGCTTCTCAGGAACAGAGACATGCTTTTGTAGAAGAAGAAGAAGCCCGCAGAACTGCAGCATACCTTGATAAGCAAAGAGAAGAGATGGCCAAGACTACGGAACTCAAGGCCGGACTTCCGGATGATTTCTCCGGAGAATCAGAAGATACCGTATGCTGGATGCTTGCCATGAAAGCGTACTTCAAGATGAACGGTGACCTTTACGACGATAAGGCAATGATGCTCACTACGCTTAATAAGATGAGCAAGGGTCGAGGAAAAGTCTTCTCTGAAGGGTGGTTTTATCGTTTGGAAAGCCCCAATATCCCAGACGATCATTGAACCTTTAACGTCATGGCTGCTGACTTCGCCAAGACGTTCTTTCCCTACGATACTGCTAGTAAGGCTTGCTGAACCATTCGTAACCTCTCCCAGAATACGAAGGATAAGGATGGCTTTGCAAAATATGTCGCCGACTTCTCCCTCGCTGCCACCCAGACCGGGCTTTCTGACGAAGAAGCCCTTATCGAATACTTCGGGAGAGGGCTAGATGAAAAGATCACCACCAACATCCTCTCCATGGCCATGGTTCCCACCACGCTCCAGGGGTGGATGGACCAAGCCAGTAAGTTCAACGTGCAGCAGGAGCGCATCAAGGATATGTGAAAGGGTTTAGGGTGGAGAAACTTCTCTAGCGATAGGAAGGACCCTAACGCCATGGAAGTCAACGCTATTCGACTGTCCCCCATCGAGAAGGCTCAACACATTCGTGAAGGAAGGTGTTTCATCTGTCATAAGAAAGGTTGCACCACTTGTAACCATCCTCATGATGATAAGAAGACAGAAGGATCCACCCCTCCCCAGTCTAATAACCCTTTCCGGAACCAAACTAGGGCTGCAACCATCATGGCCTCAGAGCCTTCCAAAGCGCCAGAATCTCCCCCATCTTCTGAACTCGATGAATATCTCAAAGTCCTCAAGGGACGAAAGGTAGATCAGAAGGAACTCATACGGGTTCTGCAGGAGTGTTTTGAAGAAGATGAGACCAAAGTCTTGAGGATGACCACCACTGAGAAAATTCAGGGTTTTTAGAACAGAGGAAAGCCTCAGCGTCTTCTCCTCCCGAATGTTCCGCTCCTATCATCTGTACTAGTAAGAAAGAGAAATCTATTCACATTCCTATCTCTCTTTCTCACGGAACGAAAACTGCTGAAATCAATGCTCTCATCGACTCAGGAGCCACCGAAAACTTTATCGATCCGATCACCATCGCTAAGTACCAATTCCCTACTCGACGACTTCCCTCTCCTATCAAAGCATCTAATGCCGATGGATCCACCAATAAAGGAGGGTTCATCCGGAAGGAAACCTTCCTAGTCATCGATATGGCAGGACAGGAGGAAGTCATTCGCTTCCTTGTATTAAACTGCGGAGGAGATCGAGTAATTTTGGGAATCCCGTGGTTCACCAAGGTGAATCCATCAATCGATTGGACTAACCGAGTCGTCACCATCCCCGCTTTACCTGAAAATCATAATGCTGAAGGGGAAGCCCTCGAACAATGATATCTAGTAGAATCGTTGAAGAAAACCACCATTGCCACAGAAGCAGCTATCGCCGCACCAAAGAGGGAGAAGGTCCTACCCCCAGAATATCAAGAGTATTCTTCCGTATTCAAAGAAAAGACTCACGATCTCCTTCCCCCTTCCCGACCCTTCGATCATGGAATTGACCTCGATGAATCTTTCATACCAAAGATTGCTAAAGTCTACCCTCTTAACCCCAAAGAGATGGAGACTTGTAAAGAATTTGTTGATGAACATCTTCGCACAGGTCGGATTGTACCATTGAAATCCCCTCAGGCGTCTCCTTTTTTCTTTGTACCCAAGAAGGACGGCTCCCTACGACCTTGTCAGGATTATAGATACCTCAATTCCCACACAGTCAAGAATGCTTACCCGCTCCCTCTCATCTCCAATCTCTTGGATAAGTTGAAGGATTCAACGATCTTCACTAAGTTCGACGTTCGATGGGGATATAATAATGTCCTCATTAAACTGGAAGATCGTTGGAAAGCCACCTTCATCACACCGTTCGGACTCTTCAAACCAACGGTGATGTTCTTTGGGCTATGCAATTCCCCTGCTACCTTCCAAGCCTTCATGAATGACGGTTTCTGCGACCTCATATCAGAGGGATGGGTTGTTATCTATATGGACGACATTCTTATCCATTCCTCAGATCCTCTACAACACACAGAACGGACAAAACGAGTACTTCAGCGACTGAAAGATCTCCACCTTTCTCTAAAGATCTCCAAATGTTCCTTTGACGTTGCTGAAGTCGAATATTTAGGGATGATTGTCAGTCATCATCAAGCATCCATGGATCCTACTAAGTTGAACACCATCAAAGAATGGCAACCTCCCACATCCGTCAAAGCTGTCTGGTCATTCCTGGGATTTTGTAACTTTTACCGGAAATTCATTGCAAATTTCTCTACCATCGCCCAACCCCTTATTGATTTAACCAAGAAATCGACTACTTGGGAGTGGTCCACGCCACATGAGTCCGCTTTCCACACCCTTCAACAGATCTTCATGTCTGCACCTGTCCTTCGACTTCCAGACACCACTGCCCCTTTCTTCCTTATGACTGACGCGTCCCTTGTCACTACCGGGGGTATCCTCATGCAGAAGGACGCTAATGGTGACCTTCATCCTTGTGCATATCTTTCGAAGACCCTATCTCCTGCAGAACGAAACTACGACATCTATGACCGAGAACTACTCGCCATCATACATGCTCTCTACAAATGGCGCCATTACCTCCAGGGTACCTCCCTCCCAGTTACCATGCTCACGGATCATAAGAACTTGTCTTATTTCCGCGAACCTCAGAAACTTTCCCGTCGCCAGGCTCGCTGGCTTCTCTTCCTCCAGGACTTTGACCTTCACTTCATCCACCAACTGGGTTCTCAGATGGGACCTGCCGATGCACTTTCTCGTAAAGACCATGTCAACACGGCCGACGACAACCAGGCTGTCACCCTCCTCCCCGACGATGTCTTTCTTCGCTCTATTGATCTTGCCCTTGCGGATAAAATTGCTCAATCCTCTGTTTCTGATCCATTAGTCCTTGATGCTATTGCTAAATCCTTCGAAAACTCCCCCCTCTTTCCCCGCTCCTCTATCCAGGATTGGTCATTTGACAATGGAAAATTGTATTTCTGCAACTGCCTCTATGTTCCCGAACCCCTCCATCACGACATCGTTCACTTCGTCCATTCCTCTTTCGCTGGTGGTCATGGTGGTATTTTCCGCACTCAGGCTCTGGTCGCTCGTGATTTTTGGTGGCCTGGACTCTCCACCTTCGTTCGACGCTTTGTCTCTGGATGTGCTATTTGCCAACAAAACAAAGTTAACACTCACCCCACTGTACCCCCACTTTCTCCTATTCCTTCCACTGCCACTCGTCCCTTCGAACAGATTTCCGTCGATCTGATTATGGATCTTCCCCCTATCCGTGGCTTTGACTCTGTTTTGGTCGTGGTTGACCATGGCCTTATGAAGGGGGTAATTTTCACACCTTGTTCTAAAACCATTGACGCCGAGGGAGTAGCGCAGTTATTCTTAGAAAAAGTCTTTCCTTGTTTCAGTCTCCACTCATTGGTTATTTCGGATCACGGTCCCCAATTCGCCTCAGCTTTTGCTTGCAAATTATCTTGCCTCCTTGACTACGACCTCCGTCTTTCTACCACCTATCATCCACAAACCGATGGCGAAACTGAACGAGCAAACCAATCCCTAGAAACATACCTAAGAATCTTCTCTGAAGGTCGCCCAGACAAATGGGTGGACCTATTGCCCCTTGCCGAATTCTCCCATAACTCTAATGTCCACTCTTCCACACAAAAGACCCCGTTTTCTCTTATGTTTGGATACGAACCCAGGGGATACCCCCCACTCGGAAAAACGTTTATCCCTGCTCTGGAAAAACATCTTACCCTTCTTGAAGAAGCACAGAAAGAAGCCCTTGCGGCTCATGAGAATTCTGCTCAGATCATGAAGGAACAGACCTTTTCCAAGTTTAAGCCATGGAAAGTCAGAGATAAGGTATGGCTGGAAGTGCAGAATCTCTGATTCCATAACATGTCCAAGAAACTCCTTCCTAGACGAGAGGGACCTTTCGAGATCTTGAAAGTCGTCTCCCCCCTTGCCTATGAACTCCACCTTCCCCTGTCCTGGAAAATCCATAACGTCTTTCATGCATCACTCTTATCGTCCTATTGGAAAACGCCAGAACACAGACCCAATTTCCTAAAACCACCGTCGGAGGAGATAGAAGGAGAAGAAGAATGGAAAGTCGAAGATATTCTTAATCACCATGGAACACAAGGACGGAGGCAATACTTGGTAAAGTGGAAAGGATATTCTTCTGCTGAGAATACCTGGGAACTGGAATCTAATCTAGGAAATGCCTCGGAGGTACTCAAAGAGTATAAAACTCGACGACATCTTTGAAACTCCATCTAACCGTCTTTACACCTCCACTCATCCGTCACCTTCACCTTTCACTATGTCAATTCCCACTATCTATGCTGAACGACTCTCCGTCTCTTATCGCCATATTCTTTTCGGAACCGTTCTTGCCGATACTCAACCCCTTTTCTGCCTTGAACACGACTATCTATGGCCTCAGGCGACCTCCTTACAAACGATGGTATGCTTGTACCACCAAATTTATACCACTGATCTACTTTTCCAGCATTCTCGCTCGGGACCCCCCTCCCCTTTTACTCGAGCTATAGACCATTCTACACAGCAAACGTTGGACCATCTCCTCGATCTCATGCATCAAGAGGGGTTCTGGTTCTTTGTAAACCGCATTCCCTCCTCCACTCTACCCATATTACAATCCCTCCTTGACGGTTTAACCCCCTCTGAAGAGGATCGTTATCAGGGAGACCCCCCAACCACAACCAGCGGGATAGAACCTCGCTTCTTCCTTTCTTCGACAATGTCCCCTACTCCCCCTTCATCCTCTCCTTCTCCACCTGCTCCTACTCGCCAACCTTGTCATCATCCTAGACGTTGTCCTACTCCCTATTCAGTCCCTGCTCAACCTTGTCTTTCATCCTATGACGACTCTCCGGCGCTCTCCATCCCTGAACCGGCTAGAGCCACCTGGACTCCCCAATCAGAATGGTCGACCTCTATCATGGTCTACGACAACGATACCCATCTTCCCATTCCTCCTTCCTCCCCTCCTCACTCACCCTCACCCGGTACTCTCACTCACCCTATTGACATCGATTCCCTTCCCGACACCCCTGTGCGCTCGGGGCAATGTTTCAAATGCCAGAAATGGGGTCACTGGTACCAAGAGTGCCATGAATACCGATGCCCGAAATGTTATCTATGGGCTCCTGGACATATACAAAGCCAATGTCGAGGACTCCCCTGCGACGGCTGCGGAGTAAGGGGGCATAAAGTCACTTATTGCCCTAATATCTCTACTAATCCTCCCGTTGCCTCCTGGATCGTTGATGAGAATTCCTCTTCAGGCAGGGAGAATAATTCAGCTCAGTGAGCTGAAGACTACGAAGGGGGTAATGTTACGGTTGTGGGCCCCTATTCTTTCCTATCTTTTCTGGTCTCTGTTCCTATCTCTCCCGTTTGTCCCTACTTTTCCCGATCATTGTTCCTATCTTTCCCGTTTCCGTTTCCTTCCGATTTGCCTTGAAGCACTGGAGCTTGAGGTTGCTTATTACAGTTACGAATCCTCTGGAACATTCTAGATAGTTTCCTTTTTTCCTCTTGGTCTGTGCGCATCTTCTCTACCTATAAATACCTAGATTTCCTATGCTTGTACTTTAGCTAGTTCTACACAATCTAAGCCTAGTAACCAGCAAGCCGCTCAGGACGAGCAAGATCACTGCCATCATTCCAGTACTCTCAGCTACCATGCTAAGAAGCTTTCTCACTGTTCGGGGAGTGAGATACCAACTGATCATCTTCATCGCCACGGTACAGGACTTGCTGTATGGACGAGTCGATACCCTCTATTGGGAGACGACCATCCTTGTCGTAATCATTCTAGGATTACCTCGTCAGCGTATCAGCATATACCACCACGTATATTTCATCAGTTACTAGCTGAGTTACTAGCCTCAGCATAACACAAACCGTAACATTACCCCCCTTCTAACGTCCAGATCACAGAACTGGACTATTATTCTCACCTCCTGGAGAAGAATTTTCATGTACATATGACCCAATCTGCAACTGGTGGGTTAGTAGAGATGTTAGGACAGTAGGTGATAGTATGTCCCCTAACACCACACCCATCGCAGGGAAGACCTCGGCAGAAACTCTGTTGATGTCCAGGCACCCATAAGAAACACTTTGGACAGCGATACTTAGGGCACTCCATATACAGTGACTCCAAAAAGCATTGCAATGTTTAACCCTGATGCAGTGCACGAAGTGCACTGCAAACACACTTAAGAATATCATCTGGCTTTGGTGGTATAAAAGATAGTACATACTATTGGCTGCAAATTTGCTCCCAGGATCATGTGATTTTGTTCAAGGGTTGTGAAGTTATAAACCATATAAGTCAATCATATCATTGCAATGCTTTTTTCACTTTTGATATCAAGTAGGGTATTAGTACT
>JBBPMM010000562.1:0-18510 GCA_038090335.1 Solioccasus polychromus
CGATGAAAAGAACGCACCAGGCGGAAATACCCGACCAGGAGGCCAGCTACAGGTCCAGGAGGGGAAAGGCGACAGCGAGGGTGATTTGGATCACCGGAACAGTGCCAATGGCGCCTATGCGAATGAGAGGACAGACACTCCGGATGTCCCATCGAGCCCGTCAACGAGCCGCACCGACGACCGAAGCGGAAGATGCTACCTACTCGAGATACCGCGTTCAAGCCGAAGCGGACAACCGGAGCGAACACACCTCGTATACGGACTAGAAAAGGTGCGGGAGAGATCCCGAGGCGTGAAACGCGAAGACGACGACCCTAAAGCCGATCGAAGTCGATCCACTCAGTACGGGCGCTGAGGAGATATCGCTGGGAGAAATGGGAGAAGTCGAGACGACTCAGAAACATTAGCCACATATTTGCTTGTAAGAATCTGGTATGGAGACGAGTACGTGACTCGGTTACCCTTGATTCCATGTTTTACTCACTGTATTTGGAGTAGCACAGAATTTGCTCTCTTTCGGTGCTTGGTCATGCTTGTGATGCAGCGGACGTTGCGGATATGTATGATTTCGAGGGGGTCCAGGAGTTTTCTGAAGAGCCCGTGTAATTATACCGAGGTGAACGAATCGATGGTATTAGCATTTGCCTGGTGCCTAAACTGATGCAAGTAAGAATAGCCATAATACGAGGGGGATAGACTTGACCGATTTGTAGACAATGGACCCAACCCGCTGATGGACGCTGTTGTAAACCGCTGTCGTGCCCGCATGGCTAGGGATCACGGCTTTGTGCCAATGGCTAAAAAATGCCCAACGGGGAGAAGTTCACGCAATATTATTGATAAGACTTGCTCGGTACGCCAGACTCAGAAGTCTCAGGTAACTGAAGGACGTATTACCGCAACATTTCAACGGCCTCAGGAGCCACATTATCTGGAGGCTGCCAGTGACTAAAGCGAATCCTGGAGGATCCAGGACGCTACCTGTTCGTTGCTACTTTTGGTAGGATTCGCAGGAGGTGGCACTCAGAAGAGTATAGCAGAATCAATCGTAGTACCATCTTGCCTGTTACTTTTTCGATCTCCCAGAAAAGTGTCAATATATTTGGGCTGAGTGGCGATTCGCCTGAGGTAGAGATGGGCAGCTGCGGAATACTGGATTGCAAGTCCTAGCGGCAAAACCGCCGACTCGTATTCAGACGGCCCATCTCCACTCCCAGACGTGGATGCTGTGTCGAAACATATCATAACCTCGAACCTACCCTCGTTTCAAGGTCCGAGTATACAGGATGCCGCACAGCCGCGATCCCAACGGAGAGTGGGGTACATCAGATTCATTGCGTCCTTCACGAGCTGTTGACGCTTATTTGCATTTAGATTCATGTTTCAAAACCACACGGACATTCTTGCAAATTACCTTGATAAGGATTGTCCATGGTAAAGCCTTCTATATACGCTCGATGCAGTATGATTACAGCAAAGCTGAGCTCATGTGACTCCGTTCCGACGATCGGATCCAGGTGCGATACAAAGTGCGTAAGCAAATCTTTCTTTCATTTGAAAACAGAATCCAGACGAAGCACTTTGGCCTGTTCGTGGAAGCAGCCTGGACCATATTCGGCCTTGTTCTTGTTGGCGTCTTGCTTCACCCGACGTACAGGCTGTCACCACAAAACCATCTGAGGCACACGAAAATTCAAGATATACATATATGTAGTATCATAGCAAGGAAAATGCGAAATTGAACAGTATCAATATACATGGCCAACCCGACACGTCAAGCTGCTCTCGTAAAAATGATTCACTCTAGCATCCCTACCTTCACTGCATGTTCTATTAACTTTGTCCTACGATTTATTTATGCTGACCAGTCTTCGGCAGAATATACGTGACCGCGATACACCTGTCTATATTTGCTTGACAGTGGAGGATGTGTAAATAACACAGTCGTATAATACCTGTGATCCTCGCTGCGGTGTGCATGACCATAATGGGTTGTAAATTCCATTCAAATATTCCGCGGAAGAACAATGGTTACCCTTATATCTTAACTTTCCTACACGAGCGCCTCTTATCCCTGCGCTCACAACTGTCGAGCAGCCTTAGTTCAGCCAGACAACATCTTTTGCTCTATTGTCTGCATTGACCGATCTTCAGCAAAACAACTACGCGACTTGTACGTTTATCCTCGGTCAAATTAGTGTGCGGAAATTGTAACTACCCATTTTTTTCAGCGGAGATCTTTGTTTCCGCCGGGTACGACTATGGTGAGCTATTGTACTATGTCCTGGTTTTTGATGATGTGCATATCACAAGTTAATACATTCTCAAAAGAGGTATGATATATATTAACCACCTGTACTACATACAAGTATCCTCGTTGATAACCAACTTAGGTAGAATATGTCTGGGTCAGTGGATTCACGTCATTTACCAATGGGACACGTTATTGACACGATTCGTAGAGAAAACCCTGGACTTGGGTGTCAACCATTTACGTCCTCGTATGCACTGAACACCCTACACACCGTTATGATTTGTAGCAAGCTAAGCACTATTGTAGGTTCGTTACTGTGGACTCTACGATGTTTGTGTGTAACAATGCTTTGATCAAACACTACTGAATGCCAACTTCCAATGGCTTATCAGAGCTGTGAACCTGAGTATGTGTATCTCCTGGGAAACAAAGCTGACTGACCTTGCCACCCTTAGTAGGGAGCAGTTTTCTACCGGGACCTGCAATGGTATTTTACTGTGGTACCAATGACTAACGAACGTACTGACATGTTCATCGGTAGACGTACGTATCAGTTCTATTCTCTTATGCAAGGCTTCAACATTGAGGTGCGATTGTTATCAATCGAACAGTTCTGAGTGTACCATTGAAGTATTTCACCTGTGTATTCATGGGTGTTTCCTAGGTAAACTCATTAATATAATCGGAAATTGTTCACTACTATTCTTTCTTGGTGTGGCTGATTACAAGTTGGTCATCGCCTGAGTTGCTGGATGACTTCAGTCGTGATGATGCTTCGCGTCTGGGAAACGAACAATCGATCTAGGCCTTTCCTCGTCTTCCTCATCCTGCTGTCTGTCCTGGAAATGATTGTGATTGTTATTTCTATTGTCATTAATAGTGTTCCGAGTCAGCTTTCAGGTACGTAGATGATGACTGAGTGGAAGTTCCAACTAACTGGCTACCTCCTCATCACGCAGCGACTGTCATCAGATATTTCACTCTGCGCTGTAGTGTCTAAATCATCCGCTCTGGTAGAGATGGTTACATTTGTGCAAATGGAGTATGATGCAGCGGTGTGCATACTGGTAATCGCACAATTCGTGAAGCAGGCGCTCCAAAAATGTTCAGTGTGACAAAACGGTGGCAACTCAACCAACACGTGAATTTGCTTGTAAGACAGGGTGTTTTCTACTTCGTTCTGTACGTCCTTGCCTTGACACCCGTGTTGCCATCCATATGCGCGGATATCCTAATAATAAACAAGCTAACTAACACAGTTTATTGCAGCATGTCGGTGTTCAATATCGTAAACCTATTATCGCCTTTGGGAAGATCCCTTTGTCTAGCTGGCAATTTGTATCGGCGGGCATCGCGCAATATGTACCCATATTCACAATGTCGCCCCGATTTATCCTGAGCATGCGGGAGTTGTACGCACGTGATGCTCACGGGCCCGCATTTGGATTGTCGTCTGCAAGTCGTGGAGTCACTGCCTAAACGGTCATCATGTTTGCTGACGTCAGGCGGGACGAGACGTCAGAAGGCGTCGAGGAGATATCCCTAGGAGAAGTGGAAGACGTCAAGACGACTCGGAGAAGTTAGTTGTGAATGTCTAAAGAAAAGTCTGGTACGTGCCAACCCGGCGACTTGCTTCTCGTTACCTTTATGGATGCATCACATCAAAGGCTACTGTTTATTCACAATCGATCGTACTGAAATGGATGAACCGTGCCAATAAGTTACTTACAGTAGAAAAGTTTGTGCATAAGCCAATGCAGATAAGAATAACCATTGCACAAAGTGAGTGTTTGATCAGCACTGGATCAAGGCGCCAAACTCGGAGGTAGAGTGCCTTACGGGTTGCATGCAAGTCACGTGAATTACTGACGTAACACGCGTTCCGGTCCTGACTCGTCGTCACTCGCATATCGCTTTCTTCAATTTGCACGCCTCCGCTACCAAAACAACGACCATGCCGCCTTTGGATGACTGGAATGTACTTGATGAAGAAGAGGAAGAGCTACAGGACACCTCTGTAAGTCTCTGTTTCGAGTCTTGTGCGGATTGTCAGCTGACCCCTGAGTCCTAGTTTTTTGAAGGAAAACGAGACGTGATTCTGTTTTGTATCGACTGTTCCGAATCTATGCACGAGCTTCGAGATGATCCCATGTATGAAAACGTCAAGACCTCCCACGTCCTCACAGCTTTGGATGCTGCAATGCAAATCCAGAAAAAGAAAGTTATCGTGGGCCCAAACGATTCTGTTGGAATATTGCTTTTCAACACGGTGCAATTACGTTCATAATCTACCTTGACGATATAGTTGACGGTGGTGTACAGACCCGTGCCAACGAAGTCAAGGGCTATGCTTCTGAGATCAAGAAGAATTCTTTTGTCTACCAGCAAATTACACCTATAAGTGCAGAGAAGATACAAGAACTCATTAGCTTGATAGATGGTATCTTTTCCCTCTCTTTTTACAATGTCCACGGATCGCATATTGAATGTTTCTCTCTCAAGATGCCAGAGAGGATCCCAATCTACTCCGGAACAGCTTCCCTCCCGTCCAAGGAAAAAGGATGCCTATGGGTGATGTGTTCACGAGTTGCAACTGGGTCATACGCGACGGGTCGTGTACTCTGTAGTTCACCATTTGATCTTAATGACCATTTCTCCAGTGCGCCCAAGTCGGCATCAAAGCGCGTCTTCTTGGTCACCGACGAAGACAATCCTCACCCGGACAGCAAGCAACTCCTCACTTCTTCTAAGACAACCCTTATCGTTTGTTGTTCATGGTAATCGGTTTTCAGTGTTATCTAACCACTTTTACAGGACTTGATCCAGTCTGGCGTGCAAATTGAGCCTTTCTTCATTTCCACTTCGGAAAAGTCGTTTGATCCCACAAAGTTCTACTCCGTTGGTTCTAAACCTTTTCACGATATGACTCATGCGACTGAACTTTAATATGACAGTCCATCCTACCATCCAATACCCTCGATGGGGATGAAGAAGGAGAAGGGGAGGAGGATGGAATGCTCCCGACCTCTGTCTCAGTCACAAGGATTGATGACCTCCTGTCTCAAATGCGCTTTCATGAAGTCCCAAAACGCGCACTATTCAGCATTCCATTCGAACTTGGCAAAGACTTTGTAATCGGCGTAAAGGGGTAAATTTCTTGTTGAATCTCCAGAGCGTTCAGCCATAGTTCAACCTCTCTCAGCTATGGTTTGATCACCGAACAAAAGAAAGGTTCATACAAGTACTTTATTGACCTTGGAAACCGAATGGAGGTCGTGAATAGCCAAACAGTGTATCTTGATGAGGTTCCTTCGTTTCCTACGACCATGCGCCAGGTCCCTTGACTTCCCACCAACTCATAGGATCAACAAGTGGCGGTAGACCCCCCCAAGATATTGTTTGGCAGAAAATTAGGTACCGGTACAGCTGACGCCGGTGATGAAGACGAGGAAATGAGCATATCAATGACAAGGGTGGTAAAGCCAGGCCAAAGAGTAAGTTGCCTTGTTGGTTGGAAGACGGTATTTTCAGCAATTGGCATAGCCATTTTACACCGCCGATGAAATCAGGTCTTTCCGTACTTTTGACCTTGAACCTGGTAACTACTCTAAGCAGTGTATATCCACATTCTCATTCTGCTATAGGTCTCAAACTTTTGGGATTCAAAAACAAGTCTGAGATTGCATTCGAGGACAACGTCAAGCATGCCTTGTTCATTCATCCGGATGAATTGGTGAACAGTTTGCATTCCATCTCTTCATGTCTAAGTCCTTGTTGTAGAAATACTCCGGGAGTAAACGTACCTTCAGTGCTCTTCTACAAAAGATGCTGGAGAAGAACAAGATTGCTTTGGTTCTTGCCCTAGTTCGGCGCAATGCTACTCCGGCTTTCTGCGCCCTCATTCCGCAGGTACTGTCTTACACTCTTGACCGTGATTGCTAACTTTGAAATATACTCTCAGGCAGAAACGGTGGATGATGGATGGAGTGAACCCGCTGGATTCCACCTCATTTTTTTGCCTTTCGCAGATGATATCCGCGCCGCGCCTATCACCGAAGCTTTCAGAGGCATGCCAAGTCTCTTTTCCTGGGCCACTGCTACTCACGTTATTTAAACGTTAGCTACGGATGACGCCAAAAAGGCTGCAAGAGCCTGGATCGACAAATTGTGCGTCAAGAACGGTGCATATCCTCCAGATTCGTATCCGAACCCTGGCGAGTATGCATACTTCGTTTTATGTGTTGCTCCTTAAACTAGTATTTTAGCACTCGCATATCATAATGCTCAGCTCCAAGCAATCGCCTTTCGTGAAGAGTTTGACACAGAAGCGTTTGAGGATCTTACTCGGCCCAAGTACGATATGATACACAAGGTTTGGTGAACTCCCTGTTTAAGTTGCAAATCTCTGGAATGTCAAACAGCGCGCGGGAGGACTGCTAAAGGAATGGAAAGAAGTGCTGGAAAATGACGAGAACTATAATGCCACAGTAGCAACGACAGGAACAAAGAGAAAGCCTGTTTGTCGTCAGGTTCAATTGCGGGACATGTCGTGCTGACAACAGAGTTTCCCTTAGGATGTTTCCATAGACGAAGCGGATCTACGGAGTAGGTTCGCGGCGGGAACGCTAGACAAAGTGAGTGCCATCACATCCAGTTATTGAACTATAATTAAAAACGGTCTCAATTGTAATAGCTCCGCGTCGATCAACTCAAGGTTCGTCTTCTTTTTCATAGTCGACGAGCGTACACGGTTTCTTACTCCGAGATTCTGTAGGAGGTGCTCAAACATAAGGGTTTACCGATATCGGGGAAAAAGGCCGAGCTCATCGAGCGCGTCGGCGAGTGGTTGAGCAAGTACTGACTTACATGCAATTTATATTGTAAGTGACAGCTAGTGACCAAAAAATATGTATCGAATTTGTATTTTTCGTATTCGAAATAAATACCTACCTGCCTCTGTGATGGAACGAGGCAGGAGGGCAAGCTACCCGTGCTGGCTGGAGGGAAAGGCCAGACCCAGGGAGTTATTTCGGACATTTTTTTCCTGGTGCATTCACCTAGACAACCAGCCAGGATTCCCTGTCTGTGGGGGCAATTTTTGCTGTCGAAAATCTAGGGCTCGGTTATCAGTAACATTTAATTTTCATTCAGCATCTATTCTATGCATCATACAAACAATACACACGTGAAAAGAATCGCCGTACAACGTGATCTAGGACAAGATTATTATGTGCATGCACCATCATTCACCCAGGCATCAGCAGAGCCTTTAAAGAACGATGTTGGTCCAACAAAGCTCACAGGTAAAATAAAGAACGCACCGCCGGGGGTTTCCGCTTCATTCCAAGAACTTGCAGTCCAGAGATCGCCACTTCAGGTGTATAAGTATTTGATCACGCACGCGAGCTAAAGAAATCTGAAAACTTACTCGTATGTCACCTCATCACCGGTATCGTACTGTGTGGGCACAAATAGGTACGGAATAGGAAAATAAAACTCAGCGGGACTTACTGCAACATCATCTGTCCATGCAGCGACGCCAGCACAATTGCCTGATCCTGCCGGTGCCGTGCTAGTGGGAGCTGCTGTAGTTGCAGTCGAAGTGGTGCTCGGCAGCGCAGGCACTGGCCACGTGTCTCCACGGACAGCAGTGATCCATGAAGACGCGGCATCAGGATACTACAGGCGCATCAGTTTCAGACGGGTCGCGTGCTGTGGAGAGGGATAACACACCTCCCAAACC
Organism: Solioccasus polychromus; assembly: GCA_038090335.1. Classification (NCBI taxonomy): domain Eukaryota; kingdom Fungi; phylum Basidiomycota; class Agaricomycetes; order Boletales; family Boletaceae; genus Solioccasus; species Solioccasus polychromus. Next base: position 7,998 of record JBBPMM010000562.1, read on the forward strand.
ATGACTCCGGCATCTTTTTAATTGTCAATATTTTGTGGTAAAATACGAGTAGTGTACTATACCCCAACCACCAGCGTAGGCTTCAGCGACGCAAGAAGCGAGGAGCGTCGTATTCATGTATCCGTTGCTCGCATCCGACGTAGTGGCTGGTTTGCCGATGACAAGCTTTCCCAGAGTGACGCCATTTGCAGAAATTTGAAACAGGGAAGATTCTGGATAGGTCGAAGACGAATTGTAGAGGAGGCCTTCACATGTCGTATATTCCGTCGTCCCCTCTATAAAGTGACATTTTATCATGCTAGATGATTCGAGCTCGGCACTTAAAACTCACGATTGTAGAACTAGAAGAACGTATGTTTTAAAATGTTTACCGAAACAAGCAGTATTAGAACTTACTTGGATATTGTACTAGTGGTAATAAAATTATCAGAGTGGGTCTTGAGTGCATGGCGATATTCACTCACCCAGTCAATCATGGAACCCACAGCCTCATTGACCCAGAGGTATCCTCCTCCACCCCACATATTGGGAGAGAACCTTGTTTGCGTTCGTGCATACGTATGTGTTTGTGTCTATGAAATGGACTACTTACCAGGGTGCGACAGCTATGAAAATGTAATTAGTTGCCATCCTAATTACGTGACTAACGACTCACGGGCATGGGTGAGAATGTATTCTCCTTGAGGAAGCTGAGTACGAAGTTGTGTGGTAAAGTTTCCGAGCCATTGTTCAGCGGAACCTGTGCCACCGTCAAATGCGTCGAAATCCTGGGGTAATACGCGCGATTGTCAACATGTCACGGACAAAAAAGCCATTAAATACCTCATAGTCAATATCGACACCTTGAAGACTGTACTCGAGAGCCCAGGCAGCCATAGTGTTGGCCGTGGTGATAGGATCGTCACCCGATGTTGTCGGTGTGTCGGAGGATCCGAAAAGAGACACGATCAGCGATATTCCAGCTGCATTGTACTCGTCTAGAATGGTTGTACGCTCGCTGGCTGTCAGCTCTTCCCATGCGAGCGCTTCATCGGCTGCACCTGACGTCAACAAGAACGAAAGAGCACTAATAAATTCATCAATCTCGGTGCATATTTATTCTGATAGCGTAAATATCACCCACAAAACGTTAAAGCCCTGTAAGGAGGAGATTAGCAACCGGCAAACGCATGTTATACGGCCTCGCTCACATTTATCTCCGCCACGGTAGGTTCCGTGGATACATATGCATCACTGTAGATTACAAAATACGGTGCGGTTGGCGTAGCCCGTTTCAGGACGTTGCGAGCCGCCGGAGTAAGACTCCTGAGTTTATCCAGGAGCGAGGAAGCTTGAGAAAATCCGAAAAAGGAGCAGGCCACGAGAGACACGATCAGGGCAGAATGCAGGAACACCATGATCTAGGCAAAAAAGAAGGCGAAGACGAGGTTATGAGCTAGTAACTGACTCAATCCGAGATATTTCCCGACGTTATATACCCTGTCACTGATAGAAAATATGGTCGATGATTGGTACAGATTTCCATCGGAAATAAATGTGATCACTTGGGGTGTCGATTCCAAAAGGCCCACATGGTTTTTTCGTCTCTGTAAAGCAGAACTCGCAGTGGGTCTAAAGATAGACTCTCACTTGCAGTGACAACTCACGCAGATAATAACTATCTCAAACTAGATTGTGTTGCTTGTGATAGGTCCCGACGGCGAGCCATTGAGGAATGACTTTGCGTCCACATGATAGAATCCCAGACGATGGCAAAACAGAGGGTCTTTTATTGGGTACGTGAGAAGTTAAACGGTGAACCCAAAGGAGCTTCAACCGCACCGCAAGAGAGTAACAAATAGGGATACAGTCAAACCAAGATTCGTGACGGAAACACTGTTTCAGGCGTTCCCCGGACTCTCACTCATATGCCTGTTCTCGTGTTGGCTCTGAGTCAGCCTATAATATGATGGGCGCAACTGGTTGAATACCAGATTCAGAGACCTACCTACTCATTCGGAGGTCATTCTTAACTCCGAGAAAAGAAATTTGTGACTTCGGGGCTCTGTGTTGTGATCAAGTTCGATGCTGGCGTTCGGTGACGTCAGCAAGTTGTGGCACTGCCACAAAGTCTCATTTCGGGATGCTTTCGGCGCCGCAATGGTTATTTTCTGAATGAACACGAGATCACTTCGTATCATCCATGTGAAGTCCATATCAGTGACACGTGTATCTCATCATGTGGGCCAGAACGAGTGGATGTCTTTCGTTCACGGGTGGGAACAAGCTTGGTCATTGATCAAGTGGTGATATGACCACTATCTGGTAGGGGACTTGTCGAACACTAAGGCTCACTTAGCATCACAATTGCTAGTAAATTCGACATTATGGTTTCGCACCCCCGCCGAAAAAAACTGGGCTTGAGAATCATAATTTATGTGCCCAGACAATCTTTATCTGAGACCTTACCATATGGTTACTGACCCTTTCCCAAGGAGCCTATACTAAGTTCAAGGTGTGCTGCGGAGGACCGTCAGAGTCGCCACAGAAATGTCACATGGGGGATATTTGCTTCATGACAATTCTCCGTAGGCTATGCAAAATCATGCGGATTCATCGGAACCCGTATAGAAGCACTTCCTAATTCCCAGAGCAAGCGCCAATCTCATTTCGCCCAGGAATCAATCATGCATATTATCGGATACCCCGACGGCATGTCTCGCACATAACGCAAGGATGTGCATTGGAATTTTCCACCGGTGGAATTTGACATCTTTATACCCCGCTCGGTTTGGAACGTTGTGTTTTTCTACTCTTTGCCGACGGCGTCCCTAGCTATCTTGTCCTCGCTCGAGCAATTCTACTCGGGGAACAACTAAGGAACACTTCGTCACTAGCCCATCAGACGCTAAAAAACGTATACATGAACACGACGCTCCATGCATCGTGCGTCGCTGAACCCTACGTTGCTGGATGGGGTACGGTCATAATATGCGACGAGATTGGACAAACGCGTAGCCAGCACCCTGACGCCACATCTTTGTCGATCACCGCTGCCCGAAGAAACACATAGTTAGTGCCTGTGTACCAGTTATCACTGCGACCCGACTGTTAGTATCACAAGCACGCCAGCAGCAAACACGAGTTATTACGCTAACGTCGCTGCGCGGTAAAGCGATGTCGTCGGATAGTCGGCGTCACCATCGTTGTCGTTGGCATCGCACGACTCGCATTGGACGCGTCTGTCGTATCTCGGGTTATTTGATTTCACTGAGCTGCGCGCTCTTCACTCGCTCTAGCAGCGACCCATGAACCGCGAGTTCTTGGAACGAAGCCTCCACACCAGGCGGTAGACCATCTTACTCTGGGAACGTCGCTTTCTGATACCGGATGATCCGCTGATGCCTTGGCGCCTGTACGTACTCTCGCTCTTTTTGCAGATTTCTGACGAATAGTCGAGACTCGAGAAGAGCAATTTGACGTCGTATTCAGACTCATTTCCTGTTCGCGCAATCCTGGTCACCTGCTGAGCATGCAATCCGCACTCATTGGAATGAAACATAATAAGCCTTACATGCTCTCGGTTCCTCCTGAGGACAAGAAAACATCGTATACATTTCCGTTCAGTTCTACATACCCTTCGAATCGACAGGGCTCACGAGCGTCATCTTGACGCGCCCGCGTTGCGTATTTTTATCCTTCTCCACCCCGATCCTCACTCTGACCTTGTCAAACACCGATATCGCCACCGGCATCGCGTTCTCGCTCGGCACCACGACCGTGTAATTATCCGCGTCGAATTGAACGTCGCGTTTGAACGTGACGAGGCCCTCCAGTCCAAGTCTACACGCACGCAACCGAATGAAATTCAAGGAAACGAGAAGAAAGGTGAACGGACGCACTGGAACACGAATACCCCCACCCCGTTCCGAAACGTCCGTATTACAAATGCGTCTTCTGTGATCCCCTCCCCTGTTGGGCCGTTCTCCTTTGCGAGCGTCTCCGCGCGTCCTTTGAGCGCTAGGCCGACGTAGAACTCGACGCTCGCACGACCAGCCATCTGGGCCATGCGATGCCGCCGGTTGATCACGTCCATGATGCGCTCCACGTTAGATTTGGAGTGGAGCGATGGATGGAGCGGGGTGTGTGAGATGGCTGCGGCGAGTTGACGGTGCGCCAAGACGTCTGGACACGATGTTGTCAACAATGACGCGTTGTTGTGATGAGCAACCTTACCGGCATAACGACGAATCGGACTGGTGAAATGCGTATAAATTGGACTGGCAAGCCCGTAGTGACCAAACGTATCTCGAGACACACTCCCAGAGCAGAAGTATTCGGCAGAAAGCATGCACCTCATCGCCATGATGCGAACGAGGGTATTGAACGCTGGTGTCGATGAATCCTAATTTGGTCGTAAGGGAGCCGCGAAAAAAAACCGAAAACCAAGGACGTACGACGCATTTATCCAGCGAGGTCGCAAGGGTCCCCGAACTCGAGATGTCGAGCTTGAACCCCTTGCGCTTCAGTAGAACGTCTTGAAGCTTTTCGAAATTCGTTCTTGGCGGGGGCAAATGGCGCCTTCAACACGAATATCAACAGCCAAATCACCAGTGGATCCATGGAATGACGAACCTTAGTACAGCGGTTTGTGGAAAAACTTCGTCGATTTTTCGGGCTACACTTACGTTGGCGAGAAGCATGAATTCCTCAACCAGGCTGTTCGTCTCTCGCAGCTCTTTTTGCTCGACGTCGATAGGATCAGAGGACTCGGCAGACCCGAGATGGATTTTCACTTCGGGAGATGCGAGATTCAACGCGCCAGCTGCCATACGCCGTGCCTTGAGCTTGATAGCGAGAGTGTTGAGAAGGCGGATGGATTGCGTGAGCGAGTCGGTGCGAATACTTTTGAACGGGTTTAATTTTTACACAAGCTTACTTCAAAGTTGCTACTCACGGATCGTCTTTGCGAATCTGTGCCTCCTCATACTCGAATGCCGCTTTCGAGGCAATGACAGACTTTGAAAACTTGACGTCAACAATGTCAGCGTCTTCTGTGAGTTGCTAGGGCCTTGTCAGTCATTGGCCGGCGGGAACTATCGGGAAGGCACACCCAAATCACGCTGAATGCCAGTCGTTCCACGTGTGGTCGGAGAGAACAAAGATTGGTGCCCAAAAGCGCCGGTAACATGTCGATACGCTTGTCCACAAGGTATACGGTTGTCCCGCGCGACGCGGCTTCATTGTCCATCGAGGTGCCAGCGTGAACGAAATGAGATACATCCGCAATATCTACAAGTTTCGGTTTAGGTTCGCATGAAAACAACCTCATGTGAAGATACTCACGGACACCTGCTTCAATGTAACCATTAGGAAGACGACGAGCATGTAGCGCGTCGTCAATATCCTGACATCCTGCACGGTATATGTCCTAAGAAAAAAAAAAATCTTTTATTTTTGCGACCTTACCTGGTGGATCAATGCTACAAATATCCAAATCTCTCAAATCCACCCTATCCCTCCAAATTGGGTCAGTCGGACCCTTCGGCGGAACGACCCACTTGTCTCCCTCAGGCGGCAAACAGTCCAGGATGGCTTTCCCAAAGGCTCGATATGGAACTTCGAATTCTAACAACAAACTTTCCTGTTCTGTTTCCTTGTCCTCTGCTTTCCCGAGCGCACGGACCAAGTGGCCTTCGGGATACCGAGAATGTGCGTCCCATCGGTCGACAGTTACGAGGATTTTTTGACCAAGAAGTGCGGGAGCTTGACGAGTTCGAAGCCGGATACGTGGGAGTAATCGAGAAAGTGGGAGGGCAAAAACAGTCTGAGTAGAAAGCGAAGTCGAAGCTGTGGACGGCAAGGATGAAGTATCAAGATGGCATACACAACTAAAAGAAAACAGGCACATTAAGAACCGAAAAGGTTCGGAACATAGTCATGCAATGCTGAACACGTACGCGCGCCAGTTTCGTTTGATGATTCCAACAACTCGCCCCGTGGGCTGCTTCTCGGATGAGCTCTTCTCGGTGTGAGTTGACCGAAGCGCCCTCGCTTCTTCGCGAAGTTTGAATTCATCTCCATCAGATTCTTCTTCCGAATCCTCTGCGTTATCGTTCTTGAGAGTGGCTGAAAGGATCATCAGAACTTGGACGTGACAAGAGCTTGGGTACAAGACGTACTCTCTTGATCGACAACTTCGTCGGTTGGAGATTTCCATTCACTCTCGTTGAAAATTTCGACCGCGACAACATCACCGTGAACTGCGCGATTCATGTTTTCTCTGCCAACTAAAAGAACTGGTTTTGTGAAACTAGGGACTGATACTGTGCCCTGACGGAAATGTCATTCGAGCTGTGATGTTGTCAAAACTATGAGACTAGACCTCCAAATAATTATATTGATTGGCGTTGAAGTGACCTTGGTGAAGCTCTCCTGCTTTGACGCCAGCCAAGAGCATAGCAGTAGGTAGATACTAGCTCTAGGATCAATATAAATGCCAGATAATAAAATAAAACATACATTAGCATATAAGGCTGTCCGGGAGGTGGCTGCCGCTCTCGTCTGCTCGAGTTCATCCATGCCCGTAGCAGAGAGCAGATCCAAAAGCTTTTCGGCTTCCCGCATTCCCTCAACGTACTTTCGAACTGTACTAAAGATGAAGAGATACGAGTGCGACAAGAGGCAGACATCCTACTTGAAATCGTCGGAATTTTCTCCGCCTCCGCCTTTTGTCGATTAGCAGCGTCATCGGTAAGAAGAACGACTTGAGGGATCTTGCGCGTTTGACCGCGAACAGGAGGACGAGCGAGTGCGAGGTGGCTATTGTACCATTCAGTACCTCTGCGAATACCTGTTCCCAGTCAGTAACGTTGAGATCAAAAGTGAATACGATACCTCTGTCATTGCGGTCATTGGGTGTCTCGTTTTCCTCTGTCACCACTGCAGTTTCTCTGCACAAGAGTAAAACAGAGAACAGGAGAGAAGATAGCAGTACGAACGATCGAAATTCGTTGTAAAAAACCCAGGTTTTCTTATCGTCTGCTTTGGTGAGCGCCTTGAGACGATTGTAGAGGGGAAGGGATCTATGTCGAACTTCCTCGAGGACGGTCTGGAGAATGATTATTGGAGAGGTAAATGCAGGAGATTCCATCAGATCCATCTGAAAAGAGAATGGTAAGTAAAATGAAAGTGAGTGTCAGTATCACCTGAGAGAGAAATATGTTCGTGTCGGGAAGGACATAGTGGCCAGTCGTGAATTGCTTGTGCGTGACATCACCGGCAGCGGGCAGGACGGGATCGACAGCACCCGCGCAGATCCGACAAGAGATGATGCCACAGTATATATCGTCGCGTAGGTACCGCTCTCGTAGTACTGCCAGATGCTCAACTATGACACGGGGAACTTCCTCACCACGAACCTTTGATGACCTTTCCCCGCGATGTCTTTTTGAAAAATTTGCGTTGAGTTATGATCCCTTCTTCGCGGGGACGCTTAAGAATCGTTATTTGAGGCGTCATGAAAGAGTTCCAGTCAATCTTCTCACGCTTGTCCATCACATCTTGCAGCCGCAGTTCCCACCGCTTTCGTAGCGGGAATAAGCTAATCTTCTCGCGTTCATTGTCCAAGCCAGTGCACGAACGCTGTGCAATGCTCTCCCGTTAATCGCGTGCAAACTGTCTGTGGCATCTGTCCGGTCCATTCCTGAAGTAAAGTTCCAAGTTGCTATTTTATCATTTTGTGAATATGTAGGTGCATACCCACTAGTAAGCTAGCCTTTGGCAGAGTCGTGTGACTCGAGAAGGGCGTTCCACCGTACAGCCGTTGCCATCTTCACTGCCATCATCTATTACAGGGTTGGTATCCACACAGAAGGGCGCATTGTATCATATGCCAAGCCTTGGATCCCGCGCTCTTACTTATATAAAAGCACCCATAGAATATGACGCCCCCCAAAATCGCCCTATATCCTATACCCACACTTATCGCGTAGTACACTTTCAGCTAGATTATGTCTTCTTATCTATTGTCTGCGTTGACTAGCCTTCAGCAAAACGATTGTCTCTCTAGTATGTTCCTCCTCATTCAATTGGCTGTTTGAAAATCATTTAACTTATCCTAAACTGAAAGTTGCAATTCTCACTGCCGTTGGATATGACTATAGTAAGTTATATCCTCTAATATGTTTTATCAACATACATATCGATACATCCGATTCAGTTCTTACATTCCCAAATGAGGTACAGTACGATTTATAACATGACTAGATATACATTAGCTTTGTCACTAACAATCATCCATGTAGATCGAATATATCTAGGTCAGTAGACATGGCCATTTTCCAACGCGATATATTCCTGATCAAATTCTAGAGAAAACCATGGACACTGGTGTCATCCCTCTACATTATTGTATGTATTGATTTCCAGTGCATCGTAGCGACATAAAACATCGTTCCAGGCTCGTTACTGTGGGCTGTACAACTTTGCGTATGCACAGGGTTATTCCCAACGTATGTCAAATGCTAATATGATTTGTATCAGATCTAATAGCTTAAGTATGTGTGGCCATCGGAAATAAGGTTGGTCGAGTTTTGACTTTTCCTCAGTGGGAAGCAGTTTTCTACCCGGTTCTGCGAGAGTATGTTGCGATACGAACGATCAAATAATATACTGAAGTACTTACTTAGATGTTCGTATCTACCATATTTTCCGAGCCGTCGGGACTCGCTGATTGATACTTCACTGGTGTTCATTAAACAGTTGTGAGTACACTCATTTGTATATTTCCTGCCTATCGTTCATGGGAAGTTTCTAGGTGAAATCATAGCCGTTGTCTCAAATTGGTCATTTGTCTGCTTTCTTGGTGCAGCGGATCGTGAGTGGTATCTTGACTGTTTTTTTTTTTTTGGAAAAAGCAGATTACAATATTGACTAGTCGTCATGATCCTCCGCGTTTGGGCGATGTACAATCGTTCGAGGCCGGTCCTCATTACTCTCCTATCATCGTTTGCACTGGGGACCATAGCAAACATCGTCAATGTAGCCATACTGAGCATCCCAAAGTATCATTTAGGTACATAGAGTACGAGGTCTGCACTGCAACAACTAACTGCTACTTGTTACCGCTTTTCACAGTGGCTCTCTTCCAGATACGAGATACTCCATTGTGCATTATGGCACCAGCGGGTATATCAATCGGTCTGACAGAATTCGCCACGATTGTACGAATGGTGAATGCTGCTATTGTGTGCATACTAGCGATCGCCCAATTCGTTAAGCAAATGCATCTAATGCGTAGCATAACAAAGCAATGGCCTCTCAATCGATACATAAAAATGCTCATCAGGGAGGGCGTTTTTTACTTTATTGCGTACGTTCCCGTCCCGCCGTCGATCACAGAAGCAAATGGCAAACCGAGCTAAATGATAATCTATCACAGCGCCTCGATATTTAACCTCATAATCTTGTTAAATGACTTAGGAATGATCCCCACAGGAGGCTGGCGGTTTATACTGGCAGGCGTCGTGGAAGGGGCGCCGATGATTACCATGACCCCTCGGTTCATCTTGAACATGCGCGAGATGTACGCGCGAGATGTTCGTGGACGTGGGGGCAGGATCGACACTGCGTTTGGACTGTCGCCGGCGGACCGTAGTGCTATCCATTCGGTCATTGTGTTCGCCGATAACACGAAACTGGAGGACAAGGACGAAATTCAATATTTCCGACGCGATGGCGAGCGGCTGGAAGGTTATGCGGTGAGGGTAAAACGGGTTGATGGTATAAGGGCGACTTAGGGGGTGATTGCGTATCCTGGATTGGTTGCCTGGCAGGCCCGGGAAAATGGATTTCGCGGGTAGCCCGCGACTTATGTAATAGTATAATGGCCTGTGTGATATCATTCACCCATCACTGGCAGAAATGGAACTGCCTTCGCGGTTTGCTCTTTCTCCGGCAATGCTAGTGAGTCCCCAGCCTCCATGGCTCCGAGTCGGACGGTGAAAACCGGACTCCCATAAAAGCAATGGTCTTCCCTGTTGTCCCTCTACATTATCTATCCTCTGCACCTGTAATTGTCCCGTAGCGTGCGTCTGCTCAGACAATGTCTTCGGTTCTGGTCTCCGCGCTGGTCAGCCTTCGGCAGAGCAATTATGTATCTAGTATGTCTGCCTGTTCGTGCAGATCAAATATGTAGCTGAATTTTACAGTTGTGCTACTCACTGCTGTCGGCTATGACTACAGTGAGCTATACATTCTGCCAGTGTGCTGATTCGTTTACCGACATACGCATAATCAGCTATTACGTTCTCAAAAGAGGTATGATTACTACGTCCCCGCTGTCAACAGTCGTTCTCACTTTCAGAATACGTGTAGGTGGAATATGTCTGGGTCAGCGGGCCTGAGATATTTACCAGAGTGATGTATTTCTGAGTAGCTTTCAATTTCAGGCAAAACCCTGGACTCGGGTGTCAACCTTATACATTGTCGTACGTATCAAGTTTTCGGTGCAGCGCGACTTGTAGTAGCTAAA
>JBBPMM010000563.1:0-18452 GCA_038090335.1 Solioccasus polychromus
GATCTCCCCCTATAACTCCCAAGCGAATGGTATCGTCGAAAGACACCATTTTGATGTCTGGGAGGCCATCATTAAAACCTCCCTGGGGGGGGAGTCTCACTGGCACCTTGCCGCTCACTCGGTCTTTTGGGCTGAGCACGTTACCATACTCCGGTCTACCGGTCTATCCCCTTATTTTATGGTTCATGGCGTTGAACCACTCTTCCCATTTGACCTTGCTGAAGCTACTTACCTCATTCCACTCCCTGACGCAAATCCACTCTCACCATCTGGACTAATCACTTGGAGAGCTCGCCAGCTCCAAAAGTGTCAGGACAACTTAGAATCAATTGGCGAATGAGTCTGCAAGGCTCAATTCGAATCAGTGAAGCATTTTGAAGCTTCCTTCAAGAATCGTATCAAGGACTTCAATTTCCAGCCAGGAAATCTGGTCTTAGTCCGGAATACGCACGTCGAAAAGAAGCTCAACTGAAAGACGAAGCTGAGGTATCTCGGTCCAATGGTGGTTCTTTGCCGGACTACTGGAGGATCGTATATCTTAGCAGAGTTGGACAGCGCAACCTCCCGACTTCACTATGCTGCTTTTTGCCTTATACCCTATTATCCTCGTCTTCATTCTTCCATTCCGGTTACTGAACTTACATACAGGTCTCAACGAAGAAGAATTAGACAAGATCGTTGATGAAGATGTCGACGAACCGGACCAAGAAGAGTCGTCGGACTACAGTCTGGACAATTGACCTCGCCGGTCTTCTTCTAGTCCAGTCACCTATACGTAGATTTCTTTTCTCTGTTTCACCCCAGGTTACAACTGGTGATCTCTACAAAACGAAAAGCCAACTAAAAAATATAAAAAGACTCTAACGAAAAACAACTAAAAATATTCTACAGACAATCTCTCATCTCACTATATCAGTCCGGTCTCATATCTCTTTTCTCTGTCTCTCTCTGTTTCTCTCTCTCTAACGTGTCCCAAAAATAACCGATATCTAGTATATATATTTTCAGATTTCGAATGCGCACGAGGACACGGTGCACCTTGATGTACATACAGAAAAACCATCTCAAAAAACAGTCCGTCATAGTCCAGGAAGTACACCAGGAGTAGACGAAGAAAGAAGTTCGAAGAAAACAAGTTGAGCGGTACCTCGCACCCAAGAAATGTCTCTACAGGATCATCAGTTGGAACAGATGCGAAAGTAGACTGAAGAAAACAAGTCGGGTGGTACCCCGCATTATCAGACCGGTATAGTCCGGGCCAGTCTTACAATCCAAACCCCTTTTCTTTCTATGTTCTTCTCGATTTCTTTTCGTTTTCGTTTTCCTTCTCACGTTTCAACGATTTTGCTATTCAAACACGCTGCTCTTTCTACTCCACCGTCAGACCTTCTGCCTCGGTCATCATCCTCACACATTATACCTTGGTCTCCTCGAACCATGCTGTCCGGCCCGTGCCATCCTTCTTTGTATCCACTCGTCTTTGTCGCAACCTCGTCTACAGGCTCCATATTACCAGACCGTCTTGGCCTGCTCCGTACCATTTGTTTCATTCACCATCGCTGCCCCAAAACCACTGTACCACCATCCTATTATCCTCCTCTAGTCCTTCGCGGTCGTCCGGTAACGTCTTGGCCAAACAGACACTCCGATAGTGTCAGCCATAGACCGGAACGTGTTGGCTCAAGACTAGATTCTTCATTTGGGACATGGTGAAGCGAATATAGATGGACTTGGTTGAAGAAGATCAAAGACCGTTAAGCGAACCCCATGCCCAGCCACGACTTGTCAACATGTATTCTCACTGTCACGAGATCTGACCAGGGATGGTCAGAAGCAAAGTCCCCCCCGGATGTAGAAGTTGGTGCACCTCTACGTGTATATCCTTTCATTTCCTATATTTTCTATACCCTTATTCTTCTATTTGTTTCGTTCCCTTATGTCTAATGACAGTCCGGAGCGTCCGTTCACCCGGTCTAGTACAGACTGGTCAGACTACTACGTATACCGAACCGGACTACCCCTTGTCCTACCTTTTATTATTCAATTACTCTTTTCATAAGTCCTTTCTACTACTTAGACCCTTACGCTCATGGCTTCAACGTCTCTTTTGACGTTTGGGCCTTGTGTCATTTTTATTATGTCATCAGGTACTTCTTCCATATGATACTTAGAAGTCTGGGTATACCTGGACTATAAAATTTTGTATTCATCATTTGAAATGACAGCTACCATTTGCTCACTTACTGTCACTGTTGGGAAACTGTCTCCCTCACCATTTATACTGTCTACCGCACCGTTTTCTGGACTGTACTGCCAGTCTTCACGCCTCATCACGCTCTATGACGCCTGGACTACTACCTACGACAGTCTGGAATACAACCGGACTGCTTTGTATGCGCCCTACTTTGTTCTAGGACTAACCCTACTCCAATAGAGTCCCTCTGGGGCGAACATATTCACTCCCCAATTACCCTCAGACTATCCCCAGGTGGCCAGGACTAGCAGTCCATTCAACCACCTTTCAGTCTATTCACTGGGTCGGTATACATAGTAGTCCAACCGGTCTGTAGTAGACTGGGTGAACGGATGCTCCGGACTATCGTTAGACATGAGGGAATGAAGTTAATAAAAGAATAAGAGTGTTGGAAATATAGAAAATGAAGGGATATACATGTAGAGGTGCACCAACCTCTACATCCAGGGGGGACTTTGCTTCTGACTGTCCCCAGTTAGATCATGTGATGGTGAGAATACATGTTGAAAAGTTGTGGCTGGGCATGGGGTTTGCTTAATGGTCTTTGCTCTTCTTCTTCAACCATCACCATCCCTCGCCTCTTTGCTCCATCATGTCTCAATCCCAATTTCAATCTTGTGTCGAAAAGTACTGGTCTATGGCTGATGCCGGCTCAGCGCACCGAGCTGTGCTTCACAAGAACTTCAAGCAGATGATGACATTTGTGATGGGCTTAGTCAACACAATTCTGGATGATCACAAAGATCTAGAGGAAGACATGAAGACATGGATAAAAAGGTTTGGGTCAGCAATGGTGAGTGAATGTGACTCTTGTGATGGCCCTGTTGACACATGCAGGACAACTGGGAGACCACGAAGACTGATGCAGACAAGATCGGTCTCAACACTGAGCTCAAGGATGACATGGCCGAGAAGATAATGAAAGCAGAGGTGACATGCGCAGAATGGACAGAGAGGTTCAAGGCAGCTGAAGAAGCACCCCCCAAGGCAGTCATCCTGCCAATGCAAGACTCAGCAATGGAGGTGGAGGAAGCACTCCTGGCAACTCTGGGGAAGGAGGTCCACACACCATCACAGGATGCATGCTCGCTGTCATTGGCTGGTACCAAGGTAAGTCCAGTTTTACTTCTCTGGGTGGGGCTAATGTTGTCTAAGCATGGCCAGTCAAATCCTCAAGAGTCCGAATCCGAGGTTGAGGTGGTGGAGCCCCGGAAGAAGACGGTGTGGGTCCAACCAACCCACAAGGCATGTGTAGGGTGCATCAATGCTGAACTGGTGGTGCAGTGCCAGAAAGGAAGCAGGGTGGTGTGCGTCCAGTGCAACCATTTAAAGGTTGCCTGTAGCCTAGTGGGTGGAAGGTTGGCACCACGAAAGCGAGGAGCGCAGGTGGTCATGCAGATGAAGGGTAAGTGACTTCATTTCAAATAGTCTGGTCTGACCTTCATTACAGATAAACCAGTCTGGGCATGAGCAGGACCCAGCAAGGCTGCAGCAGCCCCTACTGAATGGGAGACGATTAGTCTCGAGGACGACAACGAAGAGGACACGACACCAGTCAAGGCCAAGTCGAAGGGGAAGGCCTGGGTGATGCCAAAGAAGACTGGTCGATCGGCTACCACCAGCAAAGGATCGGTCGTGCTCTGGCTGAGCACAGTCCATGCTCGCCTGTACCAAATCCAGGCGAATATCAAGGTGCTCGAGGTCCAACATGCAGAGGTCATGGCAGAGATGGAGGACTTGGTTGTGGAGCTCAAGGAGCAGGGGGTATAAGTCCGGATGTTGTCCTCCCTTTGTAATTACCAATGGTTTGTGAATGTGCAATGGACTGTGATGTGAGAAACGAAGTAAGAAGGAAAGGAATGAATGAAAAGAAACAAAAAGTTTGAAAAGGAAAAGTTTGAACATAAGACTGGCTGGACTAATAGTGGTCTATTGTCATGGGGTACCACCCAACTTATCTTCTTTGGTCTACTTTCGCATCTATTCCAGCCAATGATCCATAGAGACTTTCTTGGGTGCAAGGTACCGCTTGACTTGTTTTCTTCGAACATCTTTCTTCATCTACTCCAAGTGTACTTCCCAGACTATAACAGACTGTTTTCATGGCAGTTTATTTGTACACCTATATCAAAGTGTGCTGTGTCCTCGTGTGCATTCGAAGTCTGAAAATATATAGTAGATATCAGTTATTTTTGGGACACGTTAGAGAGAGAGAAACAGAGAGAGACAGAGAAAAGAGATACGAGACCGGACTGATATAGTGAGATGAGGGATTGTCTGTAGAATTTTTTTTTTTAGTTGTTTTTCATTAGAGTCTTTTTATATTTTTAGTTGGCTTTTTGTATTGTAGAGATCACTGGTTGAAACCTGGGGTGAAACAGAGAAAAGAAATCTACATATAGGTGACTGGACTAGAAGAAGACCAGCGAGGTCAATCGTCCGGACTGTAGTCCAATGACTCTTCTTGGTCCAGTTCATCAACATCTTCATCAACGATCTTGTCTAGTTCTTCATTGTCAAGACCTGTAAGTTCAGTAACCAGAATGGAAGAATGAAAACAAGGGTAATAGGGTATAAGACAAAAAGCAGCATAGCAAAGTCGGGAGGTTGCACCATCCAACTCAGCTAAGATATAGGATCCTCCAGTAGTCCAGCAAAGAACCACCATTGGACCGAGATACCTTGGCTTTATCTTTCGGTTGAGCTCCTTTTCAATGCACGTATTCCGGACTAAGACCAGATTTCCTGGCTGGAAATTGAAGTCCTTGATATGATTCTTGAATGAAGCTTCGAAATGCTTCACTGATTCGAATTGAGCCTTTCGGACTTGTTCACCGATTGCGTCTAAGTCATCTTGACACTTTTGGAGCTGGCGTGCTCTCCAAGCAATTAGTCCAGATGGTGAGAGTGGGTCTATGTCAGGGAGAGGAACAAGGTAAGTAGCTTCAGAAAGGTCAAAGGGAAAAAGAGGTTCAATGCCATGAACCATAAAATAAGGGGATAGACCAGTAGACTGGAGTATAGTGACACGCTTGGCCCAGAAGACCAAGTGAGCAGCGAGATGCCAGTGAGACTCCCCTCCCTGGGAGGTTTTAATGATGGCCTCCCAGACATCAAAATGTCATCTTTCGACAATACCATTCACTTGGAAGTTGTAGGGGGAGATCCAGATGTGGTGAATTTTGTACTGGTCTGACAGTATGTCGAGTGCCTGAATAAATGCTGGACCATTGTCAGTAACAACTTCAGAAAGAGGACCCCATTGACAGAGGATATCCTCGAAGATGAAGAAGGCAAGAGCAGCACCATTTTCAGAGCGAAGCATGTGCCACTCTGGGTAGGATGTGAGTGCACAGCGGGCTTGGACTATAAATCTGTAACCAGCCAATTTCGGCATTAGCATAGTATCAATATGGACTTTTTGAAATAGTCCACCGATGACTGGCACGAAAGGGGGGATATGGAAATGACTCATCTGCCTAATCTGGCATTTATGACAAGTCCGAACAAACCATTTGACATCATCAACAAGCATGGGCCACCAGAACCGGAGTAAAAGATGGCTCCGGACTGTGAACATGCCCTTGTGACCGAGGTCATCGTGTGCTTCTTTGATGAGATGAAAGTGTTGGTGTTCTGGTATGACAAGTTGGTGGTGGCCATGGGGTTCATGATGCCAAAGACAACTGTTGAGGAGAAAGAATTTGGAGGCCAAGTTGACAAAGGACTGGAAGTCTGTGTCTGACATATCAGCAGGGTGAACTCGAGTCTTGAGGAAAGACTGAATGCAGGCAATGCATGCCTCATGAGTGATGGCCTTTGGAGACTGAGGGATTTTGGGGTAGTCCAAGGACTCGGTAGGTGAGGATGAAGAAGGGGTCGGTGTGGGAGGTAAGACCAAAGAGGCAAAAATGGAATGAAAAGTCAAGTAAGGCGGTGGTGCAGAGTAAGTGGATAAAATGGAGGGGGTTGAGGGTGGTGGTAGTCCAGATGATGAATGGTGGGAGAAGTGTGTATGGATGGTGGGAGAAGCAAAAGGAAAGGATCTATCATTTAGAAGGGTAATAGAGAAGGAGTAAGAATCATCAATCCAGTCCTTGAAGTCAGATTCTTCAGGAGGGTCATCATCAGACCGAGGGCGGTGGGATAGTCTGTCTGGTCCGGTGTGACGTTCTGCAAGGATATGACGAAGCTGAAAATGGAAGAGCAAAATACCAGCGATCCACCAATTGATGGTTGTGTTTGGTTGTAAGTCTGGGTTGTTGATCATACCCTTGACATACTTCACATCCATTTCAATGACAAGGTTAGTGACACCAAAAATGAAAATGTGGACTGAGCGAAGTGCTCAAAATAGTCCATATAGCTCGAGTTTAGCTTGGAAATAATGGCTCTCAACTTCAGTCAGGCTGATAGACCCGAACCGGTTAGGATACCACTTTCCATCGGCTCCCTCTTGGGAGAGGATGAAACCGACTGCAATATGAGACATGTCCATGGCAAGGACTACTTCTCGGTCAGACTCATAGTCCAGATGTCGAAGTGCCAGAGACCAAATGATTTCATCCTTCAGACGAGCCATAGCTTCTCGTTGGGCATCTCCCCATTCAAATGGGACACCCTTCCAAGTAAGATTTACAAGAGGACAAGCAATAGCAGCAAAATTTCTGATGTACATAGATACATACCACTCCACAAGTCCCTAAGAATCCACGGACTTGTGTTAGGTTCATGCACTCCAGCCAGTCTCGTATTTTCTGGACTTTAGACTTGTGAGCAACACGACCTTCGAACATGTATTTATGACCAATGATGGTCGCTTCTGGTGCTGCCAGAACGAACTTCTTGGCAGAGACCATTGCATTGATGTTTTGTAGATGTTGGAGAATTCTGTGGACTATGGTTAGATGTTCCCAGATGAAATGACGAATCCCTGGGTTGTCTGGGATGGTCTCGTAAGACCCATCCAGTCTCTGATACCAAGTGGTACCAGACTTCACCAGGAGATCGTCGATGAATGGCATCATGGTGTAGTGAGGTATTTCGTCTTGAAGAATAAATGCCATATTGGCTTGGTAGATCTGTACAGCATTAGTATGCCCCATTGGAAGAGTAGTAAGACAGTGTGGTCCAAGTGGACTATTGAACATAGTCATGTCTCGGGAGTCCACATGAAGCAGTCTTTGGTTGTAACCTGCAAATAAGTCCATCATACCATAGACAGCGCTTCTGCCAAAAGATTCAGCTAGGTGCTCAACAAATGGGGGAACTGAAGAGTCCTGAATGGTGATAGCATTGAGAGGTTGTAGGTCATGGACAAGGCAAAGGGACTTCTTGTCCTGCTTAAGGACATAGAACCAGTGTGATCAGTATGCTGCAGCCGAAGGTTTGTATACTCCGGATGCAATGCAGTCTTTGATAATTTGGATCACCTGGTCCCATGTGGAAGGGGGTATTGGTATGTTTTGAAGTACCCATGGCATGTGGGGTATGGTCAGTATCTTGACCGGTGGAAAGTAGTGTTCATCTAATCAGCCCCACTCGGTTGGAACCCAAGCAAAGGCTTTTTTGTGATTGAGAATGATCCACCAGACTAATTTTACTTCTTTGGGCCAGAGCCATTTGGCAGGGTCAAGATCTAAAGCGTCAGCATGTTCCCGAGCGAAATGTTCCCCAGGAACAACGTCCAGGGGATGGGTAGGTAGAGGTAATAGTCTGGATAATGGGTCATCAGGAAGTCGACACAATACACGATACTCCTCCTCGAGAGGGGCTGCAACTGGTCAGACTTTCCTAGCGACAGGCTTGTATGCCCAAATATGAGTGCTAAGATCATAGGAAAAGGAAGAAGCAAATGCAGAAATATGAGAAGGGATTAGAGACAATTGAGTCAAAGAAAGATAGGAAAGCATAGAAGACCGGGTAATCGGTTGATAGTCCAAAACATTAGACCAGGGTATAACAGAAGACCGGTAAGAAGACCAGTTAAGTAATATTGAAGAAAGAAGATTGAAACTCTCTCCCCGACTGGTTGATGGATCATCAAAAGCTAAAAACCCATCTCGATGATGGATTGATGATTAGCGCAAGGAAGATTTTGGCAGCACTGAGGACAACCTTCAGTCCAGGGCCAGGTAGGTAGTTTATACTCTTTTCCAGAGTTTGGGTCACAAAGCATAATATTTTGTGAACCGTCGGAAAGTCGTCAGTAGTAGCACTCATTAGACAATGAAATGGTCAGCCAAGTAAAAGATCAAAGTTGGCCCATGGTATGACCTGGACTTGTAAGCAAACCTCTCCTGCACCAAAGTCAAGGTGGAGGTTTTCAATGACGCCTATGGTCAACTCAGTAGTGGTATTTGCATTCAACATGGTCATGACGTGGTTGGACCAGACTGGCACTTTGAGGGTCTCCCACACCTGTTTGGGCATGGTGATAATCTCTGAGCCCAAGTCCAGTACTCCAGTGATAGTCCTAGGTGTCCCTGCAACTCTAGCTTGGATAGACCTAAGGGGAATACTATGATGAGCAACAATTAGTCCGTCATCACTTCGAGTGATGCTGTCACTGAATCAACGAGCAATCTCTCCAGGATCTTGACCTGAGAGCTCATTTACATGGACTGCATTAGCAGAGACCAAGATGTGCTTCGAAGTTGATACTGTAAGTCCTTGAACTGTTTCCGGACTTCTGGCATGACAGAAAGGAGTTCTTTAAACAGGACTGGTATTGTCATTTCAAGTACTCAGTCTATGATTTTCTTCAGGGCTGCTTCGTCCTCCAACAGGAAGGAACTGACCAGATGGAGCAGGTGTGGAGGGATATATGGTGTTGGTATGAGGTTTAGGAGCAGTTGATGACAATGGTGGAGTGGATGGTGCTGGCTTTGGAGGGGATGGAATGATGGGTGGGGCAACAGGGGTGACCAGTCTAGATGGTGCTGATGGCTTAGACCGAGCTGCAGTGATCTCTGGGGTTTCAATATCTTCTTTGACAGTAGGAGACCAAGATGCTGGGCATGCAGGATGGCAAGAAGGGAGTTCTACACCATCGAAGTGGATGCGTTTGCCCTTGTCTTTGCCTCAGTCAGCCTGGAAACTCGCCCAAGCATGAGATAAGTAGGCACAGAAGTCTGGGTCATCTAAGTCTGGACTATCTTCATCATCCCAAGAATCTGCTACAGAAGTCCTTAAAATGGACATATCAATATCTAAAACAGCATCAATTTCGGATGGATAGAGAGAAACTATGCCAGTGGTGACAGCTGATCCAGCACCTGAAGCGGACTGTGTAGGCAACCAGTCTATGCATTCCCGAAGACACCGAGTACCAGGGATGTGAGGGATGCATTGCCCATTGGCAAGGTACAATCAGCCATCTGTTCCCCAGGATGCCTTTCCAGTCTGGATATAACCATCTATGTGAGGGCAGCTATTCATGAAGTGAGCCAAATTGCCACAAAATGCGCACTCCTTTGGTCTAGAAGACCGCTGGAGGTTCACCTGTTCCTGCTTAACAACAGGAGCGCCACTGGGCGATGGGACCTGTGGGACTTGAGATGCTGGGACCAGTACTGCCCAGGCAGGGTAATAAGGTTGGGCAGTCTGTGATTGGCTAGCCATGGGTAGTGGTCAAAGAGCTGAACCTGTAAGAAGAAACTTGGCCGCATCAACCATGTCAGAAATTTCATATGGGTCAGATGGATGGTGAGTAATCTTGATGATAAGCAAATGCTGCCGGACTTGTTGTCCCAAGTCCGGAGGTAGTCTGGTGAGGAACAACATGTCACAGTCAAGTTGGGAAAGCTTCCTATTCATGATAAGGAACTTAGAAATCTTTTGGAACTTTCATTGGTATTTGCCAAGGTCTTCAATAGTCCGCATTGGCTTGGCTTGGTACTTCTGGACTAAATATTGGATGTCAGCACAACAATATCGGTTAGTACCTTCGCAACCAGGATATAATTCTTTAACAGCTGCGACGAAGTCATCCCAGTCAGCGGGAGCAGCTGAAGCTTCGTCAAGAAGCTCCCATCCTTCGGACTCCTCTAAGTCCACATACTGGATGGCAGCATGAATCTTCTGAGCAGCGGTAAGACCGGCAGCAGTACCAAGTTTGTCAACATCTTCCAGGAACCTGGGAAGAGTGGACAGAACCTTCCCATCGAACTTGGGTGTGTTCTGGGTACCATGAAGTGGCATGGTAATGGGGGTTGGGTTAGACATTGGAATAGGTTGAGCAGAGATAGGTTGAACAGGTGGAGGAATAATCATTGGTGGAACTGGAGCAGGCAGCAGAGCAATAGTTGAGTAGTCCGGTAAGACTGAGATAGACCATGACAGGCAGAAGAGGTAAGACAGAGATGATGATGATGAAGAGGAGAGTGGTGTAAGTGGGGATGGAGGAGTACAAGGTGATGGAGGACATAATGGAGGACGTTCTGAGGCAGAGGAGGGAAGTGGGAGAATTGAGGGAATTCAGAGAATTGGGGGGATTCCTTCTGGGGACTCAATGTCCTCCTCTCTTCTAGTCCAAGGAGTCGAGTGAATAAAGGCACTGGGTATTTGGTTGCTATCGGTAGTGATGTCAGTACCAATAATATCAGCTGAAACGTTGTCAGTTATTGGAAGATCAGAGTCTGAAACCCTAGTTGAGCATAAAGACTCCAGTGGCTGTGGTTGTCTGTCCGGTGATGGCGGTGTGCCTGATCAAGACCGAAGTTCTTCCGACCAATCGGACTTCAGACTGAACTGAGATGTATCCAGGTGAGGTGAGGTATCCAAGTGAGATGAGATATCCAGATGAGATGAGCTGTGATGCACATTAGCAGATGGGACCAGTATCAGGATGCTGTCCCCTGATATGTCCAGGTTTCAGAACTCAGCTAGTAAATTTTCAACTTCTAAACGATGGCAGGTCAGTCGAAGACTTTGTCTGGAACCCTGGTTAGAGTCCCTCATGGTGGGCTCCAGTTGAATAGACTGAAAGGTGGTTGAATGGACTGCTAATCCTGGCCACCTGGGGATAGTCTGAGGGTAATTGGGGAGCAAATATGTTCGCCCCAGAGGGACTCTATTGGAGAAGGGTTAGTCCTAGAATGAAGTAGGGTGCATACAAAGCAGTCCAGTCATATTCCAGACTGTCGTAGGTAGTAGTCCAGGTGTCATAGAGTGTGATGAGGCATGAAGACTGGTGGTACAGTCCAGAAAATGGTGTGGTAGATGGTATAAACAGTGAGGGAGATGGTTTCCCAATGGTGATGGTAAGTGAGCAAACAGTAGCTGTCATTTCAAATGACAAATACAAAATTTTATAGTCCAGGTATACCCGGACTTCTAAGTATCATATGGAAGAAGTACCTGATGACATAACAAAAATGACACAAGGCCCAAACACCAAAGGCAATGTCGGAGCTAAGGTTCTAAATGTCTAAGTAATAGAAAGGACTTATGAAAAGAGTAATTGAATAATAAAAGATGAGATAAGGGGTAGTCCAGGTTGGTATATATAGTAGTCCAACCGGTCTGTAGTAGACTGGGTGAATGGACACTCCGGACTATCATTAGACATGAGGGAATGAAGTTAATAAAAGAATAAGAGTGTTGGAAATATAGAAAATGAAGGGATATACATGTAGAGGTGCACCAACCTCTACAACACTGCACTCGGCACACGCCCCGATATTTCCTATGCTGTATCGACTGTCTCACGCTTCTTGAGCAACCCTGGAATGCCCCATTGGGAGGCCGTACATCATATCTACAAGTACCTAATTGGAACAAAAGATCTGCAACTAACATACAGAGGAATAAAGAAGCCATTGGAAGGATACACAGATGCAGATGGCAGTATGGCTGAAGATCACAAGGCTGTTTCCAGCTACACTTTTCTGATCGATGGCAGTGCCATATCCTGGGCATCAAAGAAGCAAGAAATTGTTTCACTCTCAACAACTGAAAGCGAATATGTCACTGCAATGCATGCTACCAAGGAAGCCCTATGGTTGTGCTCATTTACAGTATCAGCGAAATCCTTGCTCTGCTCGATGCACCCATCACTCTGTTCTCAGACAATCAATCCACCATCGCGCTCGCAAAGGACCATCAGTATCACGCCTGCATGAAACATATCGACATCTGTTTCCATTTTATTTGTTGGGTAATCAACAACAGCAAAATTCATCTCATATTTTGTCCCACAAACGACATGGTCGCTGACACACTCACGAAGGCCCTTTCATCGCCCAAGGTCAAGCATTTTGCAACCGAACTCAGACTGCGCATGGCTTGAGAGGGAGTGTTGGAATTACCAATCATGTGCGCAGCCACAACACCGGACCGACCAGACTACCGGTGTGCACATGGCACACAATGTCTACATTCCTCTGTTATATGTCTTTGTCATACGAGCACATTGTACTTGCTGCATATTTAATATTTCTCTTTGTCCTATGCTCAGATCTCTACTAGATCCTTTATCCCCATCCCTACACTATTTAGTTACTTTCATATATAAGTACTTTGTATTTCAATTGAACACCTCAGTCCATTGTTCATGAACTGAGGTGAGTTAAAGACTTGTATGCTATTTACCTACTCGAGCTAACTAGTACATAGTTCGTTCATTTGATAGGTAAATCGCCCTGAATATAGTCCGTTGTTCACGAACTGAGTTTGTTCATTTGATAGCATTTCTTTTCATCCTCCTCATGTCAAAACAGTCACAGTTCCACTGAACACCCAATGTATGAACACCTTGGATGATGGCTAGGATGTAACAGTCCACTGTAACTGCCAAATCACTGTGGACGATTGGTTTCAAGATGTCAGACATATTGAGCTTCTCTCTGAAAGAGATCTGAGTAAGTGGCAGTCTTGTTTACTAGATTTAGACCCAGTTCGATAGCTCCAAGAGCATTTGCCTGCATCGGCTATAGGTCAGTTATAAGATTGGCAAACCCAAGCTATGCCATTGGGCTAGTTTGTTCTCAGATCTGCCAGACACTCTGATGCTTAGCTGACTCAGCCCAAAGGTGCAATAACTGAACTGGAGCAAGGCTCCCCAACGTATGCTGCACCACCTCACCCCAGTGCAGTGACTTCATGTCCTGCAGTACATATCCATACTCCTTGGAATAATTGTCTGCGCCCTGGGCACGATTTCTACTTCCCTTTTTCCACCACACAGGGTTCCAGTGCCATATCATACATCAGTCCTTACTGGTGAAGGTTGGATTCTCAAGCTACTGACTGGCCACCCTGAACGCATCCGGAATGAGCTAGGAATGCACTGTCACGTTTTTGAAGAGCTTGTGTCAGTCCTCAGGCACTTAGGGCATACCAACTCAAGATCCATCTCATTGGAAGAGCAAGTAGCTATTTTTCTATATACATGCATCACTGGTCTTCCCATTTGTCATGTTGGCAAGAGATTTCAGTGGTCAAACAGCACAATATCCCAGTATGTGATATTGTGTCTATGTGATACTGTGTCTCGATTTGATGACTAATGGTTCATTTTCATAGCTATTTCCATGAGATGACCACAATTTTTTCTAGTGCCCTGTTCTATACCAAATACATCAAGCCTCCTGGTACAGACGCAACTCCACTGAAGTTTTGAAACAACCTGAAATTATGGCCATATTTTCAAAATGCTCTCAGTGCCATTGACAGCAGTCACATTCCTGCTACACCATCTGCAAACTCCCATACCTCGTTCTGGAATCAAAAAGGTTTTATGTCTCAAAATTGCCTCTTTGCCTGCAGGTTTGATTTTCTTTTCACATACATGCTTACAGGATGGGACAGATCCAGATCAGATGCCCGCATCTATGACTATATGTGTTCTCAGAATCTCCACATACCTAATGGAAAATATTTTTTAGGGGATCTCGAATACCCACTTCAGCTAAAAATGCTTGTACCCTATCGTGGTGTCCACTATCACTTGGCTGAATGGGGCCATGCCAATGTCAGGTAAGTTCTCACTAGGGCAATCTGTTATCATATTGACAACCAAGCCATTCAGGCTGCAAACTAAGGAGAAGCTCTTTAACTTGCATCATGCCTTGGCATGAAACATTATCAAATGCATTTTCGGTGTGTTGAAATGACGATTTTGAATTCTCCTCCTTGCTCCCAGGTACCCCTTCCATCTGCAAGCTCGCATTCCCATGGCATTATGTGCCATCCATAACTTCATCTGAATACACAATCCTAACAAGGAACATCTTCCCAACGACCAAGACTTCGATGATGGCAATGAATACAACTTCAGTGGGTTTGGTTCGGGTGCAAATGGTGACAATGCTGGTCCCAACAATGGTAATATTCAGGCACACATGCTTTGTGATCAGATTGCGAGTGCAATGTGGCATGATTATACAGCCATTCGCATTAACTACATTGATGATGATGGTGTTGAATCTGAGTTGGACAATGACCCAGAAACAGATATTTGATTGCATTAAAACATGTAATAGGATACAATAGCAATCATACATCAAGTGATACACTGCACAATACAATGAAAATTTACCAACTGCAATGCTCATCCATAGAATGAGCCAAATTGGTCAAGTTGCATGTTATCATATGAAGTAAAATTGTCCCTGCCCTCACCTTCATATCCAGTTTGAACCTCAGTGCCAGCTGACGAGTCAATAGTGGAAAAAGGTGCAACAGCATTGGGATCATATGGAAATGGAGTGGATGAAGTGGATGATGGCAAACTGGTAGAGCCGAAATCCATGGCAGGCATTGCAGGCATCAATGGCAAAGACAGTCCAAGAGTGTAGTTTGATGTGAGACCTGGAGAACCATAGTTTGATGCAACATGGCTCAAACTGGGTGTAGAGTTGGAGATAGGACCACCATAGTTTGATGTAGCATGACTTGAGATGGGTATGGAGGGTAGACATGGAATAGACTGCTGGTGCTTCTGCCAGACCCCTTGTGCTATCATAAGGCAAACTTTGTGGCATGCAGTAGTTGTGTATACCTTCCAAAGTTCAATATCTTCCATGACCACCATTGTGATGCAGTAACAAATGTCATCACTGGAAATTGTGTCCATGTTAATGTGGTCGATTGCATGGATGAGATAGTCATCTTGCCTAGTGGCTAAGCCACTTGGCATGGTGAATAGACTGAATGGTGGTTGAATGGACTGCTAGTCCTGACCACCTGGGGATAGTCTGAGGGTATTTGGGGAGCAAATAGGTTTGCCCCAGAGGGACTCTATTGGAGTAAGGTTAGTCCTAGAACAAAGTAGGGTGCATACAAAGCAGTCTGGTTGAAATCTGGACTGTCGTAGGTAGTAGTCTGGTTGTTGTAGAGTGTGATGAGGTGTGAAGACTGGTGGTACAGTCTAGAAAATGGTGTGGTAGATGGTATAAATGGTGAGGGACACAGTTTCCCAACAATGACAGTTGGTGAGCAAACAGTAGCTGTCATTTCAAATGACAAATACAAAATTTTATAGTCCAGGTATATCCAGATGACTAAGTATCATATGGAAGAAGTACCTGATGACATATCAAGAATGACAAAAGGCCTGAATGTCAAAAGTGATGTTGAAGCCATGAGTATAAGGGTCTAAGTACTGTAATAGCAGGGACTTATGAAAAGAGTAATTGAGTAATAAAAGGTAAGGTAAGAAACAGTCCAGTAGGTATATGTACTAGTTCGACTGGTCTATATTAGACTGGGTGAATTATCAGTCTGGACTATCATTAGACATAAGGGAACAAAACAAATAAAAGAACAAGAGTGTTGGAAATATAGAAAATGAAGGGATATACATGTAGAGGTGCACCAACCTCTACATCTGGGGGGGACTTTGCTTCTGACCATCCCCAGTCAGGTCATGTGATGGTGAGAATGCATGTTGAAAAGTCATGGCTGTGCGTGGGGTTTGATTAACAATCTTTGCTCTTTTTCTTCAACCACCACCATCACCACCTCGATTCATCATGTCTCAAGGCCAATTCCAATCACAAGTTGACAAGTACTGGTCTATGGCTGATGCTGGCTCAGTGCACCAAGCTGCACTTTGCAAGAACTTCAAGCAGATGATGGCTTTCATTATGGGCCTGGTCGACTCAACTCCTGATGACCAGGAGGGTCTCAAAGACGATATGAAGATGTGGGTGAAGAGGTTCAGGGCAGCAATGGTGAGTAAATATGACTCATTCAATGACTCTGCTGACACATGCAGGACAACTGGGAGACTGCATGAACAGAAGTGGACAACATCAGTCTTGACACTGAACTTGACAACAATGTGGCAACGAAGATCATGAAGGCTAAAGAGACCTGTGTGGACTGGACTGCACAATTCAAGGCAGCAGAAGAGGTACCCTCCAAGGCAGTCATCCTGCCAATGCAAGACTCAGCAATGGAGGTAGAGGAGGTGGTCCAGGGGACTCAGGAGGCAGGGGCCCATGTGCCTTTGTTGGAGGCTTGCTCACTATCATTGGCCAGTACAAAGGCAAGTCCAGTTTTTACTTCTTGAGGTAGGGCTAACGTTTTCAAAGTGGGGCTGGTCTAATCCCAATGACAAAGATTCCGAAGTCGAAGTAGTCCAACCCTGGAAGAAGACAGTGCGGGTCCAAGTGACCAACAAGGCATGCGACGGGTGCATGAACATGGGACTGGCAACTGAGTGCAAGAAGGGGAGCAGGGCAGCATGTGTCTGGTGCAACTGGCTAAAGGTTGCATGTAGTCTGGCAGGCAGTAGGTCAGCGCTGTGAAAGCAAGGCATGCAGGTTGTGGTGCAGATGAAAGGTAAGTGGTATGATTTCATATAGTCTGGTCTGACCTTCGTTACAGAGAAACCAGTCTGCCTGAGGGCTGGACCCAGCAAGGCTATGGCAGCCCCTACCAAATGGGAGATGATTAGTCTCGATGATGACAACGATGAAGCAGACATGACCCTGGTCAAGACTTGGTCCAAAGGGAAGGGCAAGGTGACACTGAAGAAGACTGGTCCATCAGTCGCCTCCAGCAAAAAGGAATTGATTGCACTCCAGCTGAGCACGGTCCATGCAAGGTGTTACAGTTTTACCTCTACCCCTGTCTGTCTCCTACTCTTTCTGATTAGTTCCGTCCCATTCCTACTTTTCCAATTCCCTCCATTTTGCCTTGTAGCACCGGAGCTCAGGGTTACCACTTATAGTTAGGAATCCTCTGGAACATTCTAGATAGTTTCCTTTCCCTTCTTGGTCTGTGCGCACTCTCTCTACCTATAAATAGGTAGACTTTCTACTCCTGTACCTTAGCTAGTTCTATGCAATCCAAGCCTAGTAACCAGCAAGCTGCTCAGAATGAGCGAGACCACCACCATTCCAGTACTCCAGTCTATGGCCTTAAGGGCCTTCATTGTACATCGCAGTACAACCTATCAGCTTGTCATCTTCCTAGCTACCGTCCAGCAGGAGATTTCTCAGGTTCGTGTTGATACCCTCTATTGGGAGATGACCATTCTTGTCCTTATAGTCCTAGGACTTCCACGAAGACGTATTAGTATCTTCCACTGGGTTTACCTCATCAGTTACTAGCCTCAGTTACTAGCCTCAGCATAACACAAGGCTCTACCAGATCCGAGCAAACATCAAAGTGCTCAAAGTCCAACATGTGGAAGTGATGGCAGAAATGGAGGATTTGGTGGCCAAGCTAGAGGAGCAGGGGGTATAAGACTGGGCTTGTCGTCATCTTCAGAAATTGTTTTATGTAGTGTAAATGGACTTTGCACTGAATGAGAAAATGTAGTAAGAAAATGGAAAGGAAAAGACAAAATGAAATGAAAAGATAGAAAGAGAAAAGTTTGAACACAAGACCAGCTGGACTAATACTGGTCTATTGTTGCAGGGTACCACCCAACTTATCTTCTTTGGTCTACTTTTGCATCTACTCCAACCAATGATCCCATAAAGACATTTCTTGGGTGCAAGGTACTGCTCAACTTGTTTTCTTTGAACTTCTTTCTTTGTCTACTCCTAGCGTACTTCCCAGACTATGATGGACTGTTTTTTGAGATGGTTTATCTATACAGTGACTCCAAAAAGTGTTGCAATGTTTAACCCTGATGCAGTGCGTGAAGTGCACTGCAAACACACTTAAGAATATCATCTGGCTTTGGTGGTATAAAAGATAGTACATACTCTTGGCTACAAATTTGCTCCCAGGATCATGT
>JBBPMM010000564.1:0-18432 GCA_038090335.1 Solioccasus polychromus
GGACTGTACCGCCAGTCTTCACGTCTCATCACGCTCTACGACGCCTGGACTACTACCTACGACAGTCCGGAATACGACCGGACTGCTTTGTACGCGCCCTACTTCGTTCTAGGACTAACCCTACTCCACTAGAGTCCCTCTGGGGCGAATATACTCGCTCCCAAATACCCCTCAGACTATCCCCAGGTGGCCAGGACTAATAGTCCATCCAACCACCTTTCAGTCTATTCACCGTCTTGTCCCATATATTCCTGTCCTGTTCCTATTCTTTCCAAACCCTCTACCCTTTTATCCAGTGGCACCAGGGCTGCTTTCCTTAGATAGTATTCATTCTCCAGAACATTCTAGATAGTTTCCCTTTCCATCTTGGTCTGTGCGCAACCTCTCTACTTATAAATAGATAGACCTCTTATCCCTGTACTTTAGCTAGTTCTACACAATCCAAGCCTAGTAACCAGCAAGCCGCTCGGGTGAGTGAGATCTCCACCATTCCAGTCTTACAAGTCACTTGTCTAGAAGCCTACATTCATCATTGGGACGAAGTCTTCAAAGTCATTGTCTTTGTCACCACTATCAAAGGAAGAGGTTTTGTATGTGTCAATACCCTCTATTGGGAGATGACCATTCTTGTGGTATTAATCCTAGGAGTACCAGCACGGAGACGCATCAGTCTGTTTCATCGACTATACTTCATCGGTTACTAGCTGAGTTACTAGCCTCAGCATAACAAAAGAACTAGCTCTCTCACCATTGTCTTCTATTTAGTGGATGACTACCCCTCCTACCACCAATACTCCACCTCAAGGTCCCCCATACCCTCAGTCCTTTCAACAGAAGAAGAAACCTTCTAACCCTTACTCCATCCCCTTTGCTTCTTCCCCCTCTATTCCCCTTGAATGCATGACTTCACTACCAGAGCTGTCTCACGAAGAGAACCCCATTGAGGTCGAACAAGACCCAATATCCCAACCCATTGCTGCACAACAGGATGTTGACTGGGAGGAAGAGCTAGATAACAAGGCTGATATCCATCTAGCCAAGAGCCTTAAAAGGAAAGGCTTTGATGACGAAGAAATAAGGAGAAGAGTAGAAGCTTCTCAGGAAGAGAGATGTGTTGTCACTGAAGAAGAGGCTCAACGAATAGCTGAATACCTCAACCAATGACGAAGAGAACAAGCTATGGCAAAAGCCATGGAGCTCAAGGCTGGTCTGCCTGATGACTTCTCGGGAGACTCCGACGATGCGGTATGCTGGATGCTCGCCATGAAAGCATACTTCAATATGAATGAAGACCTCTACAATGACAATGCTAAGTTACTCACCATGCTCAATAAGATGAGTAAAGGCTGAGGAAGAGTGTTCTCTGAAGGATGGTTCTATAAGTTGGAGAACAAGGTGATCCCTGCTGACCAGAAAATGTTCCTTGCGATGGCCATGGAATTCACAAAAATGTTCTTCCCCTTTAATACTGCCAGCAAAGCCAGGCGAACTATCTGGAACCTTTCCTAGAATACCAAGGATAAGGATAGCTTTGCCAAATACATCGCCAACTTCTCCCTTGCAGCTTCCCAAACTGGGTTAACTGACGAGGAAGCCCTTATCGAATACTTTGGTCGAGGATTGGATGAAAAGATCACCACCAATATCCTCTCCATGGGCACTGTCCCTACTATGCTCCAAGGATAGATGGAGCAAGCAAGCAAGTTTAATGCACAGCAGGAGTGCATAAAGGATATGCAGAAGGGCCTAGGGTGGTGAAACTTCTTGGAGAAGAAGGACCCTAACACTATGGAAGTCAATGCTATCCGACTTTCCCTAGTTGAAAAAGCATGCCATATCAGGGAAGGGCATTGCTTCATCTGTCATAAGAAGGGATGCTCCACCCGAAACCATCCTCGAGAAGAGAAAAAGGATGGAGCTCCATCCCAACCTCGCTCCAATAATCCCTTCCAGAACCAGACTAAGGTTGCCACAGCTAAGGCCGATGAGGCTCTGAAAACCCCCGAACCATCCCCATCTTCTGATCTGGATCACTATATCAAAGTCCTTGAAGGATGAAAGGTAGATCAGAAGGAACTCATACGGGTCCTCCAGGCCTGCTTCGAAGAAGGGGAAGAGGAGTGAGTGTCCAAGGTGTCCCTACCCATTGACAAAAAGATCAAGGGTTTTTAGAAAGGAGGAAAGCTTCGGCATCTTCCCCTCCTGAACATTCCGCACCCATACTTTGTACCAGTAAGAAAGAGAAATCAATTTGTATTCCCATCTCTCTTTTGCACAGAACTAAAATCGCTGAAATCAAGGCACTATTGGACTCTGGAGCCATGGAGAATTTCGTCGACCCCATCACCATTGCTAAATATCAGCTTCCCACTAGGCAACTCCCAACTCCAATTCGAGCCTCAAACATGGATGGATCTACCAATAAAGGGGGGTTCATATGGAAATAAGCCCACTTAATTCTAAATGTCGCTGGACAAGAAGAGGTAACCCGATTCTTAGTTCTTAATTGTGGCTATTCTAGGTATTCCTTGGTTCACCAAGGTAAACCCTTCCATCGACTGGCGAATGAGAGAAGTCTGTATTCCAGACATTTGGGAAAGTGAAAATGCAGAAGGAGAAGCTCTGGAACAGCATTACCTTGTGGAATCCCTTCGGAAAACTACGATTGCCACAGAAGCTGCCATTGCTGCTCCCAAGCAGGAGAAGATGCTTCCCCCAGAATACAGAGAGTTTTCATCGATCTTCGAGGAAAAGACCCATGACCTTCTCCTCCCATCCCGACCATTTGATCATGGGATCGATCTCAATGATTCGTTCATCCCGAAGGTAGCCAAAGTGTACCCACTTAACCCTAAAGAACTTGAAGCATGCAAGGAATTCATCGATGGACATCTATGAACAGGAAGGATTGTCCCATCTAAGTCTCCCCAAGCATCTCCGTTCTTCTTCGTCCCTAAGAAGGATGGTTCATTACAGCCATGTCAGGATTACTGCTATCTCAACTCCCACATGGTCAAGAATGCATACCCACTCCCTCTTACATATCTCGGACCTCCTGGACAAGCTTAAGGATTCGACGATTTTCACTAAGTTTGATGTATGGTGGGGATATAACAACGTCCTCATCAAACCCAAAGATTGGTGGAAGGCAGCATTTATTACACCCTTTGGGCTTTTTGAACCCACAGTTATGTTCTTTGGGCTCTGTAACTCTCTGGCTACTTTCCAGGCATTTATGAATGATGGGTTCAGAGATCTTATTTCTGAAGGATGGGTTGTCATCTACATGGATGACATCCTCATTCATTCTTCCGATCAAAAGAAACATACTGAATGGACCAAGCGTATCCTCCAACAGCTTCGAGATCTCCACCTACATATCCCTAAAGATCTCAAAATGTTCCTTTGATGTTGCGGAAGTTGAATATTTAGGAATGGTCATTGGGCATCATCAGGTGTCCATGGACTCTGCCAAATTATAGGCCATCCAAGAGTGGCAACCACCTCAGTCCGTCAAAGCAGTTAGATCCTTCCTAGGTTTCTGTAACTTCTACCAGAAGTTCATTGCTAATTTCTCTACCATTGCCCAACCATTAATTGATTTGACTAAGAAGTCCACCCCTTGGGCATGGGACCCCATTCATGAAAAGGCCTTCCAAACTCTTCAGAAGATCTTCATGTCTACCCCTGTCCTTCAACTCCCAGATACCACTCTACCCTTCCATGTTATGACTGATGCCTCCCTCGTCGCCACCGGGGGAATACTCATGCAAAAGGATGCCAATGGTGACTTGCACCCCTGTGCCTACCTCTCAAAGACACTTTCCCTGGCCGAGTGTAACTATGACATCTATGACCAGGAACTCTTGGCAGTTATTCATGCACTCTACAAGTGGCAACACTACCTCCAAGGAACTTCCCACCCCATCACGGTTCTCACGGATCATAAGAACTTGTCCTACTTCCAGGAACCTCACAAACTTTCTCATTGCCAAGCTCAATGGCTCCTTTTCCTCCAAGACTTCAACCTCAACGTCACCCATGTTCCCAGCTCTTCTATAGGCCCTGCTGATGCACTGTCTCAAAAAGATGCTGTTGATACCACAGATGATAATCAGGCAGTCACCCTTCTTCCCGATTCAGTTTTTATCCAAGCCATCGATCTTGCCCTCACAGAAAAACTCACCACATCCTCCCCTTCTGACCCCCTGGTCATCTCCACCATCAAAAACTGTGCCAAAGGTTCCCCACTTCTTCCACGCACTTCCCTCCACGATTGGACCTTCAATAATGGTCACCTTTACTACAAAGGTCGCCTCTATATCCCAGAGCTGCTCTGCCATGAGATCGTCTCTTCTGTTCACTCCTCCTTTGCCAGTGGTCATGGTGGTATTTTCCGCACTACTACCCTTGTTGCTCGCGATTATTGGTGGCCCGGCCTCTCTACCTTTGTTTGTCACTTTGTTACTGGCTGCACCGTCTGCCAGCAACACAAGGTTAACACCCATCCTACTATCCCTCTGCTCTTGCAAATTCCCTCTTCTGCCTCCTGCCCCTTCAAGCAGATTTCTGTTGACCTCATCACCAACCTCCCCATTTCCCATGGTTTTGACTCCATTTTGGTCATGGTCGACCATGGCCTTATGAAGGGGGTAATTTTCTCTCCTTGTACGAAATCCATCGATGCCAAGGGCGTTGCCCAACTCTTTCTTAAAAAAGTCTTCCCTCGATTTGGCCTCCACTCCACAGTCATCTTGGATAGAGGTCCCCAATTCACCTCCACCTTTGCTCGGGAACTTGCTTGACTCCTCCAATATGACGTCCATCTCTCCACTGCCTACCACCCTCAGACAGATGGGGAAACCGAACGAGCCAACCAGTCCCTTGAAACCTACCTCCGAATATTCTCTGAAGGTCACCTGGACAAATGGGCGGACCTCCTACCCCTCACCGAGTTCTCCTACAACTCCAATGTACATTCATCCACCCAGAAAACCCCCTTCTCTCTCATGCTTGGCTATGAACCCTGGAGATACCCCACCCTTGGAAAGATGTTTATCCCTGCCCTGGAAAATTGTCTCTCCCTCCTAGAAGAAGCATGGAAAGAAGCACCAGCAGCTCACGAGAATTCCATATGGATCATGAAGGAATGGGTCTTTTCAAAATTCAAACCATGGAAGGTTGGAGATAAGGTGTGGCTAGAAGCATGTAACCTCCGATTCCACCACACCTCGAAGAAACTCCTCCCCTGACAAGAGGGTCCTTTCGAGATCACCAAAGTCATTTCTCCCATCACCTATGAACTCAAACTCCCTCTGTCCTGGAAAATCCACAATGTCTTCCATGCCTCTCTCCTGTCCCCTTATAAGGAGACTCCAGAACATGGTCTGAATTTCCTAAAACCCCCGTTGGAAGAGATAAAAGGGGAAGAAGAATGGGAAGTCGAAGACATTCTTAATAACCGTGGGACATGAGGATGGAGACAATACCTCATCAAGTGGAAAGGATATTCCTCTGCCGAGAATACTTGGGAACCAGAATCTAATTTGGGAAATGCTTCCGAAGTCCTCGCCAAGTATAAAGCTTGACAAAACCTTTAAACTCTGCTCAGTCATTCTTGACCCCAATTTTCATCTTTATCGTCATGCCTTCCCTCACCATATTCACAGAACACCTTCCCATCTCCCTCTGATGCATCCTCTATGGAACCATCCTTGCCAACCCCTGCCCCCTCTTCACTGTCAAACACAACCTGCTCTGGCCCCAAGCCAACTCCCTCCAGGCGATGGTACACCTGTACCATCAACTTTACACCACTGACCTCCTTATCCAATGAGCTAATATGGGAGGGAACACAGTTTTTGCTCGGGCTATTGACCACTCCCTTCAACAGACCCTGGACAACCTCCTCAATGTCATGCATCAGGAGGGCTTCTGGTTCTTCACAATTCACATCCCACCATCCCTTCTTCCCATGCTTCCATCCCTTATTGACAGACTCACCCCTTCAGAGGAAGATTGATACTGAGGTTACCCTCTTACCATCACTAACAACATCCTACCCCGTTTCCTCTCTACTACCACTCCTTCTCCGTCAACCCCTTCTCCTCCTCCACCTCACAGATCCTGTTGCCACCCATGTCATCATCAGACTCCCCACCCCCTTCCAGTGAATCCACCACTGTCGTCCTATGAAGTGGTCAAGCCCCTCCCTGTTCCTCCAGCCCACACCATGTGGACCCCCTCTCCTAATCACCCAGTGGCTTGGTTGCCACCCCCCTCTTGTCTCTCGTCCCCTATCCCAGATTGAGAGTACCTCCAACAAACCCTAGACAATCTTGCATATGCCCAGAACCCCACCCCCATACCTGACCCATCGTCCCGTCCTGGTCAATGCTACAAATGCCAAGAGTGGGGGCATTGGTACATGAAGTGTAAGAAGTACCGATGTTGTTGTTGTTTCCTTTGGGCCCCAGGGCATGTGTTACAGGATTGTTCTCATATCCCAAATGTTACGGTTTTGTAAACCCCTATCCCTTTTTCCTATTCTTCCCGTTGTCTTCCTATATTTTCCGCTATTGTTCCGCCTTCCGTTTCCTCCCATTTTACCTTGTAGCACCGGAGCTAAGGGTTACCGTTTATAGTTGGGATTCTCCGGAACATTCTAGATAGTTTCCTTTTTCTTCCTGGTCTGTGCACACCTTCCCTACCCATAAATACCTCGATTCCCTATGGTTGTACCTTAGCTAGTTCTACGCAATCCAAAGCTAGTAACCAGCAAGCCACCCAGGACGGGTGAGACCATCGCTACCATACCAGTACTCTCAGCCACCGCGCTAAGAACTTCTCTCATTCATCGAGGAGTGAGATACCAGCTGATCCTCTTCATCGCCACTGTACAGGATCTACCTTACGGACGAGTCGACGCTCTCTATTGGGAGAGGACCATTCTTATCATAATCATCTTAGGATTACCCCGCCGACGTATCAGCATATACCACCGAGTATATCTAAGCAGTTACTAGCTGAGTTACTAGCCTCAGCATAACACCAAATGCACCCACCCCCACCACTAACCCTTCGGAACCCGACTGGATCATTAGTGAAGGATCTTCCTCTGGTGGTGAGAATAATGCAGTGTAGCACCCTGCAGTCTAAGAAGGGGGTAATGTTATGGTTTTTCCCTTTATCCTCTTTCGCTTCCGTTCCATCCCATCTTGTCCCATATATTCCCATCCCATTCCTATTCTTTCTGAACCCTCTACCCTTTTATCCAGTGGCACCAGGGCTGCTTTCCTTAGATAGTATTCATTCTCCAGAACATTCTAGATAGTTTCCCTTTCTATCTTGGTCTGTGCGCAACCTCTCTACCTATAAATAGGTAGACCTCTTATCCCTGTACTTTAGCTAGTTCTATGCAATCCAAGCCTAGTAACCAGCAAGCCGCTGGGGTGAGCGAGATCTCCACCATTCCAGTCTTACAAGTCACTTGTCTAGAAGCCTACATTCATCATTGGGATGAAGTCTTCAAAGTCATTGTCTTTGTCACCTCTATTGAAGGGAGAGGTTTTGTACATGTCAATACCCTCTATTGGGAGATGACCATTCTTGTGGTATTAATCCTAGGAGTACCAGCACAGAGATGCATCAGTCTATTCCATCGACTATACTTCATCAGTTACTAGCTGAGTTACTAGCCTCAGCATAACAAATAGCTCAATACGTTTCTTCTCGATATGCTCTCTTATTCCATGCCACTTGATCTCAATGTGCTTGGATCTTTGCTCAGTGACAGGGTTGGAGGCCATGAAAATAGATCCCTGGTTATCACCACATAGTGGGATAGGGGCCAACTGGTATCCAAGTTCTTCAAGTAATTGTCACAACCATGCAATCTGGTTTGAGCAGTCTGATAGGGATATGTATTCTGCTTCAGTGGATGAATATGCAACACTGTCTTGGAGGTGTGATTTCCAGCTGAATATCCCATTTGCTAGCTTAATAAACCAACCAATTTGGGATTGGTGTGTGTTAGGATCTGATCCCCAGTCCAAGTCTGAGAAAGCTATCAGGCCTGCCTGACTTGAACCATCATATACAAGGGAGTAATGATGAGTCCCAAGTAGATATCGGCATATGTATAATGCCTTATCAAGATGTTCTTGACATGGTTTGGCCGAGTGCTTGGACAAGGCAATCACAGCATAAGCAATGTCAGGATGAGTGCCTAGCATGATGTAAAGGAGGGATCCGATCACTTGTTGGAAGCAACTCTGAATTCCCAGGTCAACAACTCCAGCATATGTGATAGGGTAGTAACCCTGAGGTAAAGGAGTGGGTGCGATTGTTACGGTTTTCTTTCTCCTCACTACTCCGTTTCTTCTTATTTCTCCCTCCCGTTCTCTTCCTTTCTGATTCTGTCTGATTCCATATCATTCCATGTCCTTCCATCTCTACCCTAGAACCGGGGCTTAGGGTTTACCCGTTATAGTCTATATTCTCCGGAACACTCTAGATAGATTCCTTTCTTGTCTTGGTCTGTGCACATTCCACCTACTATAAATAGGTAGACTTGAAACCCTTGTACTTTAGCTAGTTCTATGCAATCCAAGCCTAGTAACCAGCAAGCTGCTCGGGTGAGCAACACCTTCATCATTCCAATCTTACAGGCTATTCTTTTAGAAGCCTATATTCACCACAGGGGCAAGGTCTTCAAGGTTATCATCTTCGTTGCCTCTATTGAAGGGAGAGGCCAGGTTCGCATTGATACCCTCTATTGGGAGATGACCATTCTCATACTCATTGTCTTAGGAGTACCCAGGCATAGATGTATCAGCCTATTCCATCGGCTGTACTTCATCAGTTACTAGCTGAGTTACTAGCCTCAGTGTAACAAAAGAACTAGCTCTCTCACTGTCACTCTCTATTTAGCAGGCAACTAACCCCTATCACCATTACTCCACCACCTCGAGGACCATCTTACCCTTCGCCCTACCTGAAGAAGAAGAAATCCCTTAACCCTTATTCCATCCCCTTCGCTTCTTCTTCCTCTATCCCCCTCGAGTGCACCACGTCCTTACCAGAGCTGTGTCATGAAGAGAACCCCATCGAGGTTAAACAAGACCCTAGTGTTTTACCCTTTGCCCCACAACGGGACATTGATTGGGAATGGGAACTAGATGATGATACCGATCGTCACTTAGCAGAAAGTCTTAAATGGAAAGGCTTTGACGACAAAGAAGAGTAGAAGCTTCTCAGGAAGAGAGACGTGTACTCGCTGAAGAAGAGGCTCAACGAGTAGCTGAATACCTAGACCAACAATGAAGAGAACGAGCTATGGCTAAACCCATGGAGCTCAAGGCAGGTCTCCCTGATGACTTCTCAGGAGACTCAGACAACACAGTACACTGGATGCTCGCTATGAAAGTGTACTTCAACATGAACGACAACCTCTACAACGACAATGCTAAGTTGCTCACAACCCTCAACAAGATGAGCAAGGGTTGTGGAAGAGTATTCTCTGAGGGCTGGTTCTACAAATTGGAGAATAAGGCAATCCCCACAGATCAGAAAATGTTCCTTGCAATGGCCACCGAATTCACGAAAACGTTCTTCCCCTTTGACACCACTAGCAAGGCTAGACAAACCATCCAGAACCTTTCCCAGAACACCAAGGACAAGGATGGCTTTGCCAAATACATCACTGACTTTTCCCTTGCCTCCTCTCAGACCGGTCTAACTGATGAGGAGGCCCTCATTGAGTATTTTGGCTGAGGACTGGATGAGAAGATCACTACCAACATTCTCTCCATGGGGACGGTCCCCACTATGCTCCAAGGATGGATGGAGCAGGCTAGCAAGTTTAACATGCAGCAGGAGCGCATCAAGGATATGTGAAAAGGTTTAGGGTGGCAAAACTTCTCAGAGAAGAAAGACCCTAACACCATGGAAGTCGATGCTGTTCAACTCTCCCTGGTCAAAAGAGCATGCCATATCAGGGAAGGGCATTGCTTCATTTGCCATAAACAGGGGTGTTCTACCAGGAATCACCCGAAGGAAGGAAAGAAGGACAGAACTCCAACAGGACCCCACTCCAATAACCCCTTCTGAAACCAGACCAAAGTCACGGCAGCTACAGCTGAAGAGGCCCTGAAAGCTCCCAACCCCACTCCACCTTCTGATCTAGACTGCTATATCAAAGTCCTCGAGGGGTGGAAGGTAGATCAGAAGGAACTCGTAAGAGTCCTCCAAGCCTGCTTTGAAGACGAAGAAGGGGGTGAACGAGTTGCTAAGCAAACCTTGGACAAAAGGATCCAGGATGTCATCTCAGGTTTTTAGAATGGAGAAGAGCTTCAGCATCTCTCTCTCCTGAATGTTCCACACTGATACTTTATACTAGTAAAAGAGAGAAATCTATTCGCATTCCCATCTCTCTTTCACATGGAACTAAAATTGCTGAAATCAAGGCACTCTTGGACTCGGGGGCAACCGAAAACTTCATCGACCCTATCACTATTGCCAAGTATCAACTCCCTACACAACGACTTCCATTCCCTATTCGAGCCTCTAATGTGGACAGAACCACTAATAAAGGAGGGTTCATATGAAAGGAAGCCTACCTAGTCTTGAACATCGTGGGACGAGAAGAGGTAACCTGATTCCTGGTTCTCAATTGCGGAGAAGATCGGGCCATCCTGGGGATTCCATGGTTTACCAAAGTAAATCCCTCTATCAATTGGAAAACAAGGGAAGTCCTCGTCCCAGAAGTTTGGGAAAATGAAAACGCAGAAGACAAAGCATTAGAACAACGTTACCTCATGGAGTCTCTCCAGAAGATGACTATCTCCACTGAGGCAGCCATCGTCACCCCTAAGCAAGAAAAGACCATCCCCCCAGAGTATAAGGAGTTTTCCTCTGTCTTCAAAGAAAGGACCCACGACCTTCTCCCCTCTTCATGACCATTTGACCATGGAATTGATCTCGATGATTCCTTCATCCCGATGGTGGCAAAAGTGTATCTATTGAATCCCAAGGAACTAGAAGCGTGCAAGGAGTTCATTGACGAACATCTTAGAACTGGGAGGATTGTCCCATCTAAATCCCCTCAAGCGTCACCATTCTTCTTTGTACCCAAAAAGGATGGTTCCCTCTGACCGTGTCAAGACTACCGGTACCTTAACTTACATACAGTCAAGAATGCTTATCCCCTCCCCCTCATCTCAGACCTTTTTGACAAGTTGAAGGACTTGACGATCTTTACCAAGTTTGATGTGCATTGGGGATATAACAATGTCCTTATCAAACCAGACAATTGCTGGAAGGCTGCCTTCATTACACCATTTGGGCTCTTTGAACCTACGGTCATGTTCTTTGGCCTTTGCAACTCCCCAGCCACCTTCCAGGCATTCATGAATGATGGGTTCAGGGATCTTATTTCGGAAGGATGGGTCATCATCTATATGGATGATATCCTTATCCATTCATCCAATCAAGAGGAGCATGCGGAGCGAACCAAACAGGTTCTCCAATGACTTCGAGACCTTCACTTGTCCCTTAAGATCTCAAAGTGTTCATTCAACATAGCAGAGGTCGAATATCTAGGGATGGTTATTGGACATCATCATGCATCTATGGATCCCACCAAACTAAATGCCATCAAGGAATGGAAGACCCCCCAGACAGTCAAGGCAGTAAGGTCACTTCTCAGGTTTTGCAACTTCTATTGGAAGTTTATTGCAAACTTTTCCACTATCGCCCAACCCCTCATCGACCTTACCAAGAAAACCACTCCTTGGTCATGGGGACCGACTCATGAAGCTACTTTCCACACTCTCCAATGAATTTTCATGTCCACCCTTGTGCTCTGCCTCCCCAATACCACTCTTCCCTTCTTTGTCATGACGGTGTAGAGGTTGGTGCACCTCTACGTGCATATCCCTTCATTTTATATATTTCCTACACTCTTATTATCTTATTAACTTCGTTCCCTTATGTCTAACAATAGTCCGGACCGATAGTTCACCCGGTCTGGTATAGACCGACCGGACTATTTCTTATCTTACCCATTTATTATTCCATTAATCTTCTCATTAGTTCTTTCCATTACTTAACCTTATGCTCATGGCATCGACATCTCTTTTGACATTCAGGCCTTTTGTCCTTTTTATTATGTCATCAGGTGTGGTACCTAGAAGTCTGGGTGTACCTGGACTACAAAATTCTGTATTCGTCATTTGAAATGACAGCTACCGTTTGCTCACTTACCATCATCATTGGGAAACTGTCTCCCTCATCGTTCACCTTTGAACGCACCATTTTCTGGACTGTACTGCCAGTCTTCATGCCTTATCATGCTCTACATCTACTGGACTACTACCTACGACAGTCCGTAATATGTCCAGACTACTTTGTATGCACCCTACTTCATTCTGGGACTAACCCTACTTCAATAGAGTCCCTCTGGGGCGAACCTATTCACTCCCCAAATACCCTCAGACTATCCCCAGGTGGCCAGGACTAATAGTCCATCCAACCACCTTTCAGTCTATTCAACTGGAGCCCACCATGAGGGACTCTAACCAGGGTTCCAGACGAAGTCTTCGACCGACTCGCCAACGTTTAGAAATCGAAAATTTACTAGCCGAGTTCCGAAACCTGGATATCAGGTGACAGCATCCTGATACCGGTCCCACCTGCTAATGCACATCACAACTCGTCTCACCTGGACACTTCACCTCACTTGGATACGCCCCTGTTTGGTCTGAAGTCTGATTGGTTGGAAGAACTTTGGTCCCAATCAGGCACACTGCCATCGCTGGACAGACAGCCACAGCCACCGGAGTCTTTACGCTCAACTAGTGTTTCAGACTCTGATCTGCCAATAACTGATGACGTTTTAGCTGACATTATTGGTGCCGACATCACTACCAATAGCGACCGAATACCTGGTGCCTTTATCCACTCGACTCCCCGGAATAGAAGAGGGAAGGACGTCGAGTCCCCTGAAACAATTCCCCCAATTCCTTCAATTCCTTCGATTCTCCCATTTCCCTCCTCTGCCTCAGAACATCCACCATCCCCTTGTACTCCTCCATCCCCTCTTACACCACTTTCCTCTTCTTCATCATCGTCTCTATCTTATCTCTTTCGTCCGTCTCGGTCTACATCGGTCTTACCGGACTACTTGACAGTCGCACTGCCCCCTGCTCCAGTCCCATCAACGATTATCCTTCCCCCTGTTCAATCTATCTCTGTTCAACCTATCCAGATGTCTAACCCAGCCCCCATTACCATGCCACTTCGTGGTACTCAGAACGCACCCACCTTTGATGGGAAGGTTCCATCTGCTCTTTCCAGATTCCTGGAAGACATTGATGAACTTGGTACTGCCGCCGGTCTTACCGCTGCTCAAAAGATTCATGCTGCCATTCAGTATGTGGACTTAGAGGAGTCCGAAGGATGGGCGCTTCTAGATGAAGCTTCTGCTGCTTCTGCTGACTGGGATGATTTCATCACAGCTGTTAAAGAACTATATCCTGGTTGTGAAGGTACTAACCAATATTGTCATGCTGACATCCAATATCTAGTCCAGGAGTACCAAGCCAAGCCAATGCGGACTATCAAAGACCTTGGCGAATACCAGTGCAAGTTCCAAAAGATTTCCAAGTTCCTTATCATGAATAGGAAGCTTTCCCAACTCGACTGCGATGCATTGTTCCTCACCGGACTACCTCCAGACTTGGGACAGCAAGTCCAGCAGCATTTACTTATCACCAACATTGCTCACCACCCATCTGACCCATATGAGATTGCTGATACCATTGACGTGGCCAAGTTTCTCCTCACAGGTTCTGCTCTTCAACCACTACCTACAACCGGTCAGTCACAGACTGCCCAGCCTTATTACCCTGCCTGGGCAGTACCAGTTCCAGCATCTCTAGTCCCACAGGCCCCATCACCCAGTGGCGCTCCTGTTGTTAAGCAGGAACAGGTGAACCTCCAGCAGTCTTCCAGACCAAGGGAGTGCGCGTTTTTTGGTGATTCGGCTCACTTCATGAATAGCTGCCCTCACATAGATGGTTATATTCAGATTGGAAAGGTGTCTCAAGGAACAGATGGCCAATTGTACCTCGCCAATGAGCAACCTATCCCTCGCGTCCCTGGTACTCAGTGTCTTCGAGAACGCATAGACCAGTTGCCCATGCAGTCTGCTTCAGGCGCTGGATCAGTTGTCACAACTGGCATGCTTTCTATTTATCCACGCGAGATTGACACTATTTTAGATATTGATACATCAGTCCTAAGGACTTCTGTAGCAGAGTCCTGGGATGACGAAAATAGTCCGGACTTGGACAACCTGGACTTCCGTGCCTACCTATCACATGCTTGGGTGAGTTTCCAGGCAGACCAAAGCAAAGACAAGGGCAAACATGTCCGCTTCGATGGTGTAGAAATCCCTTCTCGCCATCCTGCACGTCCAGCCTCTCAGTCTCCTACTGTCGAAGAAGATATTGAATCCCCTGAGATCATTGCGGCTCGGTCTAAGCCATCAGAACAGCCTAGACTGGTCACCCCTGTCGCTCCACCCATCATTCCACCCACTTCAAAGCCAGCACCTTCTATCCCTCCATTGTCATCGACTGCTCCTAAACCTCGTACCAATAACGTATATCCATCTGCACCCACTCCATCTGGCCAGTTTTGCTACTCCTTCCCATTGGAGGATGAGGCTGCCCTGAACAGAATCATAGACCGAGTACTTGAAACAACGATACTGGTCCCATTTAAAGATCTTATTTCTGTCACGCCAGAAGTCCGGAAACAGTTCAAGGACTTATCAACTTCGAAGCACATCTTGGTCTCTGCTACTGCAGTCCATGTCAATGAGCTCTCAGGTCGTGATCCTGGAGAGATTGCTTGTCGATTCGGCGACAGTGTCACTCGAAGTGACGATGGACTAATAGTCGCTCACCATAGTGTTCCCCTTAGGTGTTACGCTAGGCTTGGTAACCTGGTCAGAGTCGCTGCAGGCGAGCTCTATAATACACTCGATGTCGCCGATGGGGCCAGATACCTAGGACGATGATGACAAAGAGGCGGGTCCCCTCTTGAATATAGATGTATCGAACGGCGATCCCGGGATAAGTGACTACCATGAGAAAGATGTAGGCTATATAACCTAGTCGGTCTATAGGGATGATAAGGGCGACGTGAGGCAGTTTGGGATCTCACCCGAAGGTGGCTTGCTGGTTAC
Organism: Solioccasus polychromus; assembly: GCA_038090335.1. Lineage (NCBI taxonomy): Eukaryota > Fungi > Basidiomycota > Agaricomycetes > Boletales > Boletaceae > Solioccasus > Solioccasus polychromus. The sequence continues at coordinate 15,254 of JBBPMM010000564.1, forward strand.
TAAGCTTGATTGGCATAGAACTAGCTATAGTACAGGGGAAGAGATACGGGTATTTATAGGTCTGGGAAGAGTGCACAGACCGTGTACAGGAAAGGAAGAACTACTAGAATGTTCCGGAGTATTTACCAAGAAAGGATAAGCACAGCTCCGGTGCTGTGAAGCAAAAAGGAGTCGATGACTAAAGAAATGAATAGGGGTCCATTAACTCGTAACATTACCCCCTTGTTAAGCCCCTTGAAGACCTCTTCAAGATTCTTCGTCGTCCACGGGGGGGTTATTCCCTGCAGAAAATGGACACGCAGAGGAAGGGTGTCGATAGTTTCGACAATGGGAACAGTAGCGAGAGGGACACAGCCTGGCCAGATGTCCCGGGGCCCATAAGAAACAATGGAGGCAGTGGAATTTAAAACATTCTCCATGCCAGTGACCCCACTCTTGGCATTTAAAGCATTGCCCAAGACGAGGGGGGTTCCGTGGGGAATCTACGTTGATGGGGTTGACGATGGTTCCCGGGGAGACATCGGCGATGATGGCGTCCCTGTCTACTGGAGGAGGAACCGGTAACGTGGGGGATACTGGGCTGCCGTAGGACGAAGAGGAGGTGGATGAGGGAGGGGTCTCGATCCTTAGTCTGGGGTAGGGGCTATCCGGTCGAGGTCGCCTCCGTAAGGTCCTGACGGGGGAGACTGTGGAGGGAGGAGACGGGGTACGAGGGTGATAAGGGGGCGACGCAGGAACAGTCGATTGTGATGCTGCGGCAGCGTAAGTTGGGGGGGCAGGGGGTCCGGCAGGGACAAGTCGTGGAGCGATGTGGGAAGTATTTACGGGGATGAGTCCATCGTAGACGTCCTCCTCAGACGGGGTCAAGGAAGTTATGAGGGGGATGAGGAGGGTCTGGAGAGCGGAGTTCGGGATTCGGTTTACAAATCCCCAGAACCCCTCATAATGGAGGAGGTCCAGGACGTGGAGGCGAATAAGGGATTGGGAATTGGCTAGGGTCTGGTGGGAGGACGCGGACGCCGAGGAATGTAACCTTTCATACAAGAGGTGGTGAGTGAGCGTTTGGTGGTACAGGCGTACCAGGGCCTGGAGGGTGATGGCTTGGTCCCAGAGGCCGTCTTTCTCCATTAGAAACATGAGGCGGGGATCGGCGAGGACACCGGCATAAAGTATCCGACGGTGGTGGTCAGGGAGACGTTGGGCATAGACTCGAATAAAAGAGGTGGGGGCGGCGACGTTGAGAGACATGATGGGGGAAATGGTTTAAGAAGGGTTGGGTCGGAGCTTAAAGGTGGTGTCGTCTTTTATAGTCATTTAGGATTTCGGATGCATTCCCTAAATTGGATGGTGGTTCCCAGGTATTTTCGGCCGAAGAATACCCTTTCCATTTTACAAGGTATTGACGCCGTCCTCGTGTTCCTCGGTGATTAAGGATGTCCTCGACTTCCCATTCTTCTTCTCCTTCGATATCTTCAGATGGGGGTTTTAAGAAGTTAGGACCATGTTCTGGTGTTTCCTTGTAAGAGGATAGAAGGGAGGCATGGAAGACATTATGGATTTTCCAGGATGAAGGGAGTTTCAGTTCGTAAGCGATGGGGGAGATAACTTTTGTGATCTCAAAGGGGCCCTCCCGTCTGGGTAGTAATTTCCGGGAGGTGTGGCGGAATCGGAGATTCTTTGCTTCTAACCACACCTTGTCGCCCATCTTCCAAGGTTTGAACTTAGAATGGATTCTTTCCTTCATTATTCGAGCGGCGTTCTCGTGGGCCGCTAGGGCTTCCTTTCTGGCCTCGTCAAGGAGGGAAAGTCTTTTTTCCAGAGCGGGGATGAAGGTTTTTCTGAGTGGGGGGTAGGCTCTGGGTTCAAAACCTAGCATCAGCGAGAATGGGGTTTTTTGGGTGGAGGCATGAATGTTGGCATTATGAGAGAATTCTGCTACTGGGAGGAGGTCAACCCATTTGTCCGATCGTCCTTCGGAGAAGATGCGAAGGAAGGTTTCCAGGGTTTGGTTAGCTCTTTCGGTCTCTCCATCAGTTTGTGGATGATAGGCAGTGGACAAGCGAAGGTCGTATCCTAGTAGTCTGGACAGTTCTCTGGCGAATGCTGATGCGAACTGTGGACCTCTGTCAGATATTACAGAGGAATGTAGGCCAAACCTAGGAAAAACTCGGTCCAAAAACAATTGAGCTACCCCTTCTGCATCAATTGTCTTTGAACATGGGGAGAGGATTACCCCCTTTGTAAGGCCATGGTCGACCATGACCATGATTGAATCAAAGCCTCGAACAGGGGGGAGATCTGTGATAAGGTCGACGGAAATGTGTTCAAAGGGTCGAGTGGCGGATGACGGGATAGGAGATAAAGGGGGAATGGTTGGATGAGTATTGACCTTATTTTGCTGGCAAACGGCACAACCGGTAACAAAGCGACGAACAAAGGTGGAGAGGCCTGGCCACCAATAATCCCAGGATAAAAGGGCAGTGGTGCGAAAGATGCCTCCGTGCCCCCTGACGAAGGAGGAGTGGATGGAGGAAACAAGATCGTGACGAAGGGTGTCAGGTACATAGAGGCGATTTTTGAAGTAAAGTTTCCCCCGATCGAAGGACCAATCTGTGAGGGTGGAGCGAGGAAAGAGGGGAGAGCCGATCGTGGTTTTCTGGATAGCATCAAGGACGAGAGGGTCAGAGGATGAGGAGTGGGCGATCTTGTCGGCAAGGGAAAGATCGATGGCACGCGCGAAGATAGTGTCAGGGAGAAGAGTGGTAAGGGCGTTATCAGAGGTCGTATCAACCGCGTCGCGACGAGAAAGGGCGTCAGCAGGTCCCATGTGGGACGCAGGGAGATGAGAAAAGGTGAGGTCAAAGTCTTGAAGGAAAAGGAGCCAGCGAGCCTGACGACGGGATAATTTTCTTGGTTCATGGAAATAGGTGAGGTTTTTATGATCCGTAAGAATAGTGACGACATGAGAGGTCCCTTGAAGGTAGTGATGCCACTCGTGGAGGGCGTGAATGACAGCAAGAAGTTCCCGGTCGTAGATGTTGTAGTTGCGTTCGGCGGGGGACAGGGTGCGGGAAAGGTAAGCACAGGGGTGAAGATCTCCATTGGAATCTTTCTGCATAAGGACTCCACCAGTCGCAACGAGGGAGGCGTCGGTCATGACGAAAAAGGGGCGGGTGGTG